>JAEQBH010004366.1:0-90710 GCA_016808115.1 Tetrastigma voinierianum | reverse complement strand
TAAGGCAAACCAAAAAGAAATCACTTATCACCATCCAAATGATAGATGAAGAGATGGAAGCCTTCAATTATAGGAGAAGTCGCTGGACTCCAAAGCCCGGACATCTACAACCCAACCTAAGAAATATGTACAACACTTTAGAGAGTTCGGTGCGCACCAACTCCATAATGAGCTAATTAAGAGTAATGCACATGCTTGAACGGGCTACAAACAAGCTCCTAGAGATAAAAACAACTAAAGCCTCAGTTTCTATCCTGATTTTGTTCTCTCGTCGGTTATCAATTTGAGTCGGCTTAACTCAAACCTCCAATCCTATCATAATAAAAAAGAAGTGAACTAATTTATCTCTTCCTTGTAAATGAAATTATAAATAAAAATTCGCTTTGAAATTTATGTTTAATTAACCATTTCTTTCATTTCTTCTCGTAATCAGAATATGTAAGGCATACTTGATTCAAAAATGTGTTGATCGGTTGTAATAATGATCGGGAATTCAACCGCATTGAATGTACCGAAGTAAGTTGTTGAAAACAACAGAAAGATAAAAGGTCAAGCACCAGGTGTGAGTCGCTAAGACAGAATACGGGAACTCTAAATGAGTGCAACCGAAATGGGCGAATCTGAAATCAGGTTGGAACAATAACTAAGCTGCAATTAGAGGATCATTTAAAACTGAAGTTATAACTGTGGGTGTTCCATACTACTAATACAACTCAGCTTCTTAGTATCTTAGATCATACACATGGCTTCAGGCCTTAGAACTAAAATGCTAATTAGGGAAACATTATGAGATCAACAACATCTTCCATTCCATAGGTCCTAGAACTTGTTAAAAGATTATCCAAGATGAAATCCTAAGCTGCATAACCATCGGAAAATGATTTATGTCATCCTTTGGAAAGTTTGAGCATGTTCACCACTCCACGTCGATATGTACTGCATATTTCCTTAGTACCTCATTTTGAGCTAATGAAGCCTTATTTTTCTGGTAAATCACACACATTAAACCATTCTCACATCGTAAGAATCTTTAGTAAGAACCCAACTTTACTCAAAATATGCTAGAAAATAAGGAATTACCAGAAGGCGAAAGAGGAACAGTTCGGGGGAAATCTAGAAATGTCAAATGCAAAAAACCGGAAGTAACCGATTAAGAATTTGTCAAGATGCAATCATGGAAGGAATACAAAAGAAAAGCAAACAGGAGAAAACTGCCGAGTGTCAAGCTCGTAGCCTTCACCTAGAGAGTTGTTAAGTTTTTAGGTGTTTAACAATTTAATACCCTAATGCCAACTGCATGAGAGTCAAGTAACCCAAAGCTTGCTATAGGGTGTGGAGAGCTTAATAAGGCTAGACATTTTACTACTCACTTGAACCTTGCTAAAAAGTCAATGAGAAACAATATGTGGTTTTGTGAAGAGGTCACAAATTGTGAATATTATCGGTAGTAGAAAGGAGATAACAAGAAGATGTACTCCAAACAAGTTCGGGGGAAATGTATTTGATGCCATAAGGAAAAAGATGTGAAAATGATGGAAAATGCAACTATGGATAGAAGCAAAGAATGTGTATATCGGGGTGTTCAAGCCTAAAATTCTATTCAACTAATTCCTTACCTAAGCCCCACATTGGCAAGCTTTAAAGACCTATTTGATCTCGGGTCAGGCTGCTTACATTAGTGCTTGACAATCTAACCAACAAGTCTATGGAACCTAAACCTTATTAATAGGAAACATAGATAACCACCCCTTAGATCTCATAAGCAAAAATACCTAACTTTGCCGATCTTTTCAAAAGGCACAACCAAAACACACTAATCATTCAAGAATAATGAACTAAAGTTGTATGTAAATAAGGAGAGCTTATCCGGATGCTTAAACTAAAATACGCGGTAATCTAATAATCCTATGATTGGAATGTATGCTAGAAATTCTCTTCATAATTTATTAATCATTTAACTTAAGTGTCATCATTTAGTGCAACCTGCTGAAATAATGAGCCATAAAATTCATCGATTTTGGGATTGATTATGATAATCAAATTCTTCTTTTCATTTCTATGACAACCAAAACTTTAAGTTTGGGAGAGTTTGATAAGCATGGATTTTATGGTTACACTTTTATCCACTATGATTTTCGATGTCAATACTTGTTTTAAATGCAAATTATGGATACTTCACCAAATTTAGTGTTTTTGAAGGAATATCATGAAAAACAAATAAAACAACAAGAAAATAAGCAAAAAATGATCCAAAGTCCAAAGTTGCAACATTAGCTGAGGAATGTCGTGACATCATATCAAAGTCATGACATCGACACCCAAAGTCGCGACATTATACATATAGGCAAAATGCAGAGTCGTGACACTAAAAGTAGAGTTCTGACACAAAATGTATGACCAAAAATGCAAGGCCATGCATAATTAAAGTACACAAATTACTGACATCAGGTTAGTAATAAATAACATAAGATAAGTCACGACACTAGAACTAATTAGGCGCATTCTTAGGTTTTCTAAGTCAAGATAATATCCGCCGCCGTGGCCCAACTATTAGGGCCTATAGCAAACTCCTAGGGTAGAATGCGCAGCTTTTTGGGAACCAACTTCAAAATTTCTTGGAAAAGAAGGAACTGTGGAAGGGAGCTTCAAAGTCAGCCTAATTCCTAGCCGGTCAAGCTTTGCCGCAGAAGCGTAGCATTAGAATTTTCTTTCATTTTATTTTCTTCTCGTTTCTGATTTTGAACTTGTGAAATCGCTTTGATCACTTTAGGATTGATGTTTGAGATAATGGGAATTGAAAGACTTAACTAATTCGATGAATTAATCAATTAATTTATACATTAATTGCATTTGATGATCGATTAAGTTTTATATGACTGAATTAGGATTTTTTTTTCTCTTAAGCTTCATTATTCTTTAAGAGATATTAATTTTTCTGCTTTATGTCTCTTCTCATAGATTCCCCTTAAAGTAACAGTTGAGGTGTGATTTAGAAAACTGTGATCCGATTATTTCTTGTTTCAGCCGACATTGGAGTGTTACCTTCTTTAATTCAAAGGCATTGAACCTCTCTCCATAGAGTTAAGATGTGAACTAATCGTGAGGTAGTGATTTAAGTTATATTATATGGATTTGTTAACTTGGTTTGAGGATCAAGTCTCATCCAACTCATGGAATCGATAAACCTCGTCTGGTGACCATTTCTTCCTTAAGGAATTCCATTTCAAAAGTAATGGCCTCGAGCACTGTTTATAAATAGAGCTTATGTTTCAGGTTTTGAAAAGTTAGATTTGTGGAAGTTAGCTAGGATCTAACCAAAGTACATCTTGAGCAAAGACTAATTAGTCAGATTTGACCATAATCTTTTTGGAACCTGTTGTGTTTTGATGAAATTAACCCATTCCAAGCTTTATCATTATTTGAAAGACCAAAAACATTGCATAAGAACAAAAGAACCAAAACACTTATTTTTAGTATTAATTTCAGTATCTTTACACTCATATTTGTAGCTCAAATGTTGATGAACTTGAGTCATCAGGGTACTTATTTGAGATTCCAAGTATAGACTGTAAACGATATTCGAACTCTTAGAGTCCACTTTATTACTTGTACAACCTGTGCACTTGTAGATATTCGAGACCTTGTTCAGTTTACAAAGAAAAATATAATTTGAGAGACCACTTGCCCTTAATATTAATTCTACTATGAAGAGTAGCAAGTTTAAACCTTAGAAGAACCGGTTGCTCATCGAAGCTACACCAAGCGGCGAACAAGAGTCTCTGCAAGGTCAAATTTTTGGTTATCAAGTTTGCCACGACTGATTTGATTTCACTGCCGATTGATTGGTTGTCCTTTCGCTAATCTTCTTTTTGTCCTTTCAGAACGTATAGACTCCACTACGCCTTAAGTCTCAATTTCTCCACTCTCCGCAACCGCCACGTCTTCATCCAAAAGACCTTTCCAAGTTCCATTATGGAGACTTGTCTCGCATATTCCACTTCCAGCACACACGTCACTTTTCCTCACTATATTTTATAAAAGTTTCGCTTGACTTCCAAAATTTTTTAGTACTTAAAATACCTCCACTTCTTTTACGGCAGACAACGTGATCTGGTGCTCATTTCTTTCGACTTTATCTATGGGCTCGCTTAGCCCATTACTAGATCAAGCCAAATTCTTCAATTTTTTAAAAACACTGTTCTTCTTGAATACACTATGGTCAAGGGCCAAATCAGACGTGACAAAGCCCTAAAATTCCGTGCGATTTCCAACCATGAAACTAAAACCAAATTTTTAGCCCACACTGGAGTTCAAAAAATGGGGAAAAAAAAAAAAGAAGAACAGCTGTTAGATCCACAAAGAAGACCATTGGTCCCCAAGAGCCACATCATCAAGTTTAAACATTCAACTTTATTCTTCCTCCTCCAAATGATAAATATTCCTCCCAAAGATAATCATTCGACTTCTTCCAAGCAATCTAGATTACTTTCTTCTTTCCAAGTAGAATTTATTTTTTACTTTCTGAACAACTCCTACTATTCGAGAAATTAGACTTTTTAATCTTTCTTCTTCCTCCTCCGCCGTATCATTGAAGTTGGGCACACATCGCTTATCGACTTATCGCCGTCGCACTATCGGGCCGACAATCACCACCGCCGATATCGCCGACATACTGAACCGCGCGATTGCCACGTCACGAGATGGCTTGTATAGCCAAAACTTGAAGCCCTTAATTATCGACGTTGTTGCCACCACGCCTCTTTCGCCAGGTCCTCAAGAACTGGCCGCCGCGACATCGCGAGGACCGCTGCCGCTGCCGCCGCTTCTGAGAAAATCGCCATCGCCAATCGCTGATGTCGCCAGAGCTACCGCCACGGTTCGTCGGAGTTGCTCCCAGCTATCGCTGGTAAGTGCTAAAAAGATAAAAACTTTTCCGATTCGATTGATGAATTTCTTGATTGGGGTTTTCCATGAAGAAACTACTTTTGATGCAATTTTCAAGCTTTCTTTTATGCCCAAAAATTGAAACTTTTCCTTGATATTGTTCGAAATTTTTCCCGAGTATAGATTTTTCTCAAAGAATCATCTTGAATGCATTCTTGAAAATTTCTTTTAGTTTTCGGCTCGGTTTCAACATTTACAGTATAGAACTTGAAAAGATCCATGACTACACCTTAGAAAAAATTCTCTGAAGCCGTTTGGTTGTTTCGAATTTTTTCCAGGGTGTATATTTTGAAAATAATCATGAGTATACCCTTAGAAAAAAAATTTCTCTAAAGTTTTTCGGCTTGTTTCAAAAATTTTCGTAGGTGCAGAACTTGAAAAGAGTCATGAATACACTTTAGAAAAATTTATTCAAGTCGCTTTCGTTGTTTCAATATTTTCCGAGAGGTGTGTATATTTTGAAAAGTACAATCATGAGTATACCCTTAGAAAAAATCTCCGAACTTTTCGACTTGTTTCAAAATTTTCTTGCTTGAACTCTAAAATAGTCATGAATACACCTTCAAAAAAAAATCTTTGAAGTTGTTTGGCTATTTCGAATACTTTCCGGGGTGTATATTATGAAAAGTAATCACGAATACACCTTCGAAAAATTCTTTGAAGCTTTTCGGCTTGTTTCAAAAATTTTCTTTAGTGCAAACTCTGAAAAGAGTCACCTTCAAAAAAATTCTCTGAAGCTATTTGGTTGTTTCGAACATTTTTCGGGTGTATATTTTGATAATAATCATGAATACACCTTAGAAAAAAAATTCTCTTAAGTTGTTCAACTAGTTTCGAAACTTTTCTTAGGTGCAGACTTTGAAAAGAGTTGTAAATACACATTTGAAAAATTATTCGTCAAGCTGAACTTTTCTGAAAGTACCTATTGGACGACTTTCAAAGAACCTTGGGTCAGAATGACCTAAAATCAGCTTTTCTTTCGGGTGAGTCAGGTGTCATGCATTGCAAAAAAAAATTCGATTATTTACTAGTGAAAACGAATTTAAAGGTAGATTTATGCCATGTAGAATGTTTTTCTACCATAGCCTTAGATTTAAAACCCTTGTCATGGATCGTAACTTTCTTATGTTTTGTTTCCTAAGGAGCTGAGGCTGCCCTATGGCTTCCAACTAAATTCCATCTTCATCAAGGTAATCAAAATCTGTGATTTTTCTTCCTTAACCTGTGCTTTTGTACTCCATAGCCTTAGATGACAAATGATTGTCTTCGGTGCTCTTATCTCCTTTTCTACTCCTAGGTGACCATCAGCTTCACCATTTTTCTTTTAGGAAATAGGAAAATCGAATATCTTCTCGAGATGTAATTCTGACGGTTGTCGAGAATCATCGAAAGAGATTAGATTCACATGCTCACTACAGCCATGACATTACATTAGTGGATTAAGGTGGCACTAGGCCTGGCTTTTAATGTGTGTTGAATGTTTATGGAATGAACTGTGGAAAAATCACTCAATATTAGCACACATACACTTACATCCATGACATTACATTAGTGAATCAAGGTGGCACTAGGCCTACCTTTTGATGTGTGTTGATGTTTGTGCAATAATGTTATAACTCTATTATTGATTAAAAGTGGTCATTGGGCTTACTTTTTTTGAGAATATATATTATGTAAATCAGGTACAGGTACAACATTAGAGAGTTGTGAAAAACAAAGTGGCTACAAAGCCTACTAATATATTGAACATGTATGTTTTGGACAAATTTATATATTCGATAAATAGTGGCTAAAAAGCCTAATGGATATATGTTTATCTAAAACATAGAACAAGGTACCATGCTAGAGAACTTGAATGTTTGAGAAACAATGGCTAAAAAGCCTACTTTATTCTATAACATATAATAGAACAAGGAATTATACTAGAGAACTTGAATGTTTGAGAAACAGTGGCTAAAAAGCCTACTTTATTCCAAAACATAGAACATTTCACTAACATTACCCATTTAAAGACCATGGAATCAACCTAATTCTTTTGGGAATTTCTTACAATTTCCCACATGGTAGGGAAGTACTTCTTCAAGTATTTCCCATTGATGAACATAATGTGTGGCTCTCCTTATAGTCATAACCAAAAGATGCATTTTCATGTAGTACTTGATGCACTTGAGTTCCTCCCAATCAGAGACTGCTTTGCCCATTTATGTCTAACCAACAAGAAGATAATCTTCAAACAAGCTCTCCTACTTCAAAGCTTTTCCTCTTGATTCTCTTGTTATAAGTCTGAGCCACTTTATTTTTCTGAATCAACACGTAGTTAAAGGTTTGTATTCTTCTATCATTAGCTAATTCGAGTTCCATTATCATGGTCTCACTATACTCTTGATGAGTAAGGCCATTTTGCTTGGAAACTCTTAGAGAAGACACCAATACTTCCATTGGGAGTACTGCATCTTGTCCATAAGTCGGAGAAAAAGGACTTACCCTTGTAGAGCTTCTTTTAAAAGTCCCATAAGCCCATAATGTCTTTGATAAAATCCTGTTCCAATCTCTAGGATTCTCCTCTAGCATTTTCTCTAGGATTCCTATCAATACTTTGTTAGATGTTTTTGTCTATCTATTGACTTGGGCATAAAAAGGAGTTGATTTAATGAGTTGATGAGTATGAAACTCATATAACTTTAAGTCCATTTTTGCATACATATTTGAGGCTTTAATGCTTAATTTAATGCAAAATCATGGAATCTTCACCAAAATGACTGTTTTGTAGGAATCAATATCAAAATAAGCAAAAAGAGCAAGAAAACGTGCTTAACTAGCTAAGGCAGGAAGCAAAGAAGGTCGTGACACCTCAACATATCTCGTGACATAACAGAAGGCCAGATGACATAAGTTGTGTCGCAACATTGCAACTTATGTCTCGACACAAACGTGAAAAGTCCCTAGAGAAACAACTGAACAATATCACAACACTCACAAACTTATCGCGGGCATTCACTAAAAGGAGTGTCGAGTAGGAATGTCACCATAATATCACAACACCAAGACCAACCAATAACTCAATGTTGGTTTCGCAAAAATGATTGGTGTCGCGACATTCATTCCAGAGGTCGACATTTGTACATCACAAGGGTAGTTTCACGACAGACCTTAAAGACACAAGATTGGAAATGAAGGTCGTGACAATCAAAATAATGTCGCAATAGTCTCAATTCAATCTCAAAGGGAAAATCATCAATTGAGTGTCGCAACAACATCACGACAATGCCCTAGACATGGATGAAAGGAGACAATGCCCAGACACGATTAGAATGTCGCGACACATCATCTTATGGGCTTGCATAAAGTTCACAAATCTACCTATACCATATAAATGCCAGCCAATGATCGACTATAAATAGGGAAGCGATATGGCACAAAAGCAAAAAAAAAGGGGCGTATGATAACGTAGAGTTTAACAAGATGATAGAGAGAAAGTAGCACAAAGTTTTTTTATAGTGTTTTTCTATTAGAATTTTTTGAGTGTATCAAACTACAATTTAAAATAGTTGATCCGAGATAGAGTGTCCGGGAGAGAATATTGAACCACACGCCGCATGAATAGCTAAAAAACATTGTTTGAAATTCCTTTCTCATTTTCTGCTAATCATAATGAACTTGCTTAAACGACTTATCATTGTTATGTGTAATCCGATGATGGAAGGCTAAGCACCTTTTGGGAAGGGATTGGTTATGTGATTGTTATGTTTGCAAGGATTTAATGTAGGTTGTGGTTTTGAACCCTAAATAGACATAATTGGTTTATAAGTGTATTTTCTTATTCTTGATTTATTAATTCTATAAACCAAAGGAGTTGTTCTAACTGCTTTCAAGGATCCCCTCAAGTGACAACTAAGGTGTGTTCCAGGAGTTAAGGATAGTGATCTCTTGGTATATGAAATTAATATGACGAGAACTTGTCTCATTTTAATCAAAATACTTCGCTTTCACAATAAGTGGATATCTTCGTTAATTTGCCAAAGTGATTGACTAATTATGTTTTATAGCTTGTGTTACCTTGTTTCAGGAGTGTTAACTTCAATCCTAAGAATTGGTTCAAGAGCGTCATGGCTCAGAAGTCATCCAAGGCTTTAATGAACTGATCCTAGCTTTTTAGACACATGCAATTCCGCTGGAACATGGTGGTTCAAATTGTGAAATGTACGCGGTTAAAGGTTTTTCGCACCATACTAAAATACCCTTGAAAAGTCCGTGGATCCAACTCCATAACAATTTCTCGCTTTTATGAACAAAATGCAAACTAATAGTCACGTTACTAATTTCATTCTAAATGTTTTACCAATTCGCCACATTTCTAGTTGTTTTAGGATTTGGATAATCTTTAAGAAAAGAAAAGCCCAATTTTTTTTTTATTCTATTAAATAGTTAGTCTGGCAATCTGCAACCTGAGTTCAAATAAGGATGTCCTCGAGTAGTTTTGAGTAATTTAATCTTTGAAATTTCATCCTGTAAGTACGATATTCAGATCTTTAAAATCCACTTGCTACTATTGATCCGTGTACTTGCAAAAGAAAAAAATAAGTTGAAGTTTAAATATTTAAAAGGTAAAAAGAGTATCAACTTAGATCAAGAATAAGTTTTCAGTCACGTTAGTGGACTTAACAAAAGCCTTTGGTAGTTACGCCAAAGACTCAACAAGTTTTTGGTGTCGTTGCCGAGGACTTAACAAAGTCTTTGGTAGCTACGCCAATGACTTAACATGAGTTGTATTCCATAATCCGCAGCAAAATAATTAATCTCTTTTTTAGTGAACATTGTTCCTCGTAATCAGTGATAGATCGGGAATTCCAAACCTATGAATAATCGCCTCGATGAATTGAATCACATCCTTCCTCGTTTTGTTTTCTTCAATGGCAACGCCTCCACCCACTTAGTGGAAATAATGTAGCAATTAGGATGAAGCTATGCCTTTTGATGATGCATGATGAATATTCCTCATTGCGATCTATGGCCAATCCCTCTAAACGCCATGACTTTACTATGTATGTGTGGGTGTGGTGTGGACATTCACCACTCTTTAGTGAGTGTGGGTCGGTTTGGTTTTGGGACTACGTCCAATGTAAAGACCCAGTTCAATCAATGAAGAGTAATTAATGTGTGTCAGCAAAGCAAGCAGAAGGGGGTCATTAATCCTCATCTCTCGAACACCTGATGCAAACACCTTATTGCCTTTTATACCACTAAAGTCAGACTCTATTCGAGGTGTCAGAAATGAACGGCTCTATCACCCTCGTCTATGCTCGATCCACAAATCAAACAAGCACCTCACCTCCAACATTCTCCTATGATTTCTTCCACAATGCAGTGAATGGGGGAGTACCGTCTCTTAGAAGGACCTCCCGTACTCAGAACTGATGAAAGCCGGTAGAGCAGTATTCCTACTCGCGGGCCTGAAATAGAGTCGACCGAACCCTATGGCCCCTAAATTTTCCTTGCCTGGTCATAACCTGGACTAAACGGATTTTTCTTTCCCGTCTTTTATCTTTTCTCTCTCTTTCCTCTTCTTTGCTTCCTTCACGACTGACGTAATACGTCACAATTTTGGAGAAATCCTCATGGCAAAATGTCGTGACATGGGCCCGAATATGGTCATCATTAAGGTCATTTCAAACCCCACTAAGACTTTTCTTTCTTCCTCACCAATAAGTATCTCTGATATACTCAACCAGGAATTCCTTTCATATCTCTAATACACTCCATCCGCCTTTGCTCGTGATTATGAAACTCCCGTCTCATGTTGTTCATGATAGTCAAATTCACATAGTGTTTCCTTCAACTCATCCAAGAAGAACCCCATGTAACTCTCTCTCGATGGTGCTGGGCTTCTGGTCACTTAAACCCACTGACTACAAGGTTTCTCATCCCAGAGGAACAGAGGCTCACATTCCAACTTCTTCACCGTGCGATTTTCATAAGCATTCGTCTAAGCCTTCCCCAAAGGCCATTCTTCCCACACAGGTGTCTGATCCTCTCTCCCTACAAAACCATGTCTTGACTTGTCAATTCTCTAATGGTCAATTTATCAGCAACGGCAAACAAGCGTCTGCTTCTTTCTGCACAACGCCCGAACTACCGCTAGAGGATACCCATAGTACCTCCTGCCACTTGCCTCGTTCATCTACTGCAAAGTATGGATGCCGCCCACTTCCACACTCAGCGTGGAGGACCATCGGGCGAGTCCCCGGGTCATCCCGAATTCTAAGGGAAGCCTGAACCCTTCCATGCTTATCCCACGAGGACCAGAGAAGATCCATAGAGTCAAGTCATCCTTTTTATATGCAAATGAAATGAATAATGTTATACATAATTTCAAAATCATTTACAAAAAAAAATTTCAAAATTGAGCTTTTGTAGAATCCGCCTAAACCTGTGCTCGATACCAATAAATTCAAGGACCCTTCGACCCGACTGCCATGATCCAACCGAGTCCGAGATGCCACTAAAATCACTCAATCACTCAAAATCATATCTTGCTATGATTACAAAATCGGGTGTTTCCATAAACATTTAACAAAATACATTTAACTTTAACAAAATACATTTACAATGAAGGCATTATCTAAGCCTTCAAAATGATTTACAAAATACATGTTCGTAGTTTAAATTGTTTTGCAAAATTTCAATATCCAAAAGAAAACATGAAATGAATGTGCACATGTCTGAGCATTCGAAATTTCTTCTTTATGACTCGACGCTCCTCGATTCTGGTTCGATCACTATCTGGTCGATTTCAGACCGCGCATCGGGTAAATCATCATCGCCAAGCATTTTCATGCTTAATGGTTCTATACAAATCCATTCCTGGCTTTATTTAAATCACATTATGCAATTTAACAATTCAAAACTTTCAAAATCATTATGGATGATCATCATAAATACAATACATATACTGTTTATATATTAATCGCTTATGGTTCATCGATCATCCCAAAAATACACTTCATTCAATACCAATCTCAAATCAATTCAATTATGCTCAACCACCTCGCAATTCATCCAATTTAAAATCAACCACTTAGCCGATCACCGGCTTATGCCCATCAATTCAAGAGCCCTTAACGAATTTAACCTTATGTCTCGATATACAGATCAGAGTCACCGCGACGGTCCTACTGGCCGCGCCTATCAATGTGGTTTTATAACAAAGACGGCCCCACGATACGTTATAAACAATCAAATAGGTGAATACCACCACACTGCCTGCACGGGTCGATCTGAGTGACATCATCACACAATATAAGATTGCGATCAATCTCATCAAGATACAATCTATCCTCATCACAACTGAACTGCTGGTTATTCTATTAAGGGTGTTCCAAATCCTTATAGCAAAATATAGTACAATATGCATTAGAGTAAACAGCTTATTTTCAATAATCGGCGCAATTCTTATATGCAAACATTTCACAATCACTTTTCAAATCAATTAAATCAATTCAATATGATTTTAGAACAAACATTCAAAACTTGAACGAGGAGGAGCCTGTGAGAACAAACCCAAAAATATTTGCACTTTGATTCCAATCCTGGAATCTCAATCTCGCCTTGGGCTTTTCCTCCTCGTCGCTCCCTATTCCAAAACCATTAAAGAATAATGTTATTGTATTACTAGTAGTTTACAGATTGATTTTCTGAGCTGTTATGAGTTCCAATTTCAACACCCATGCATAGATGAATTCCGGACTCAATGGCTTTCCATAGAGTCCAAGAATCAAACTGAGTTCAAACGGCGGAGTTATGACCTTCCGGGTCGAGGTCATATCGTATCGCTGACCTTCCACCAAGCCGATCGATCGCTGACCTGATTCCCGGTGAACTCGGTCTAAAACCCCTATCAGACACCCATCCTCCCCAGTCATATCAATGTATATTCTTGACTTAATGGGCTTTCATAGAGTCCAAGAACACCCAACGAGTTCGGACGGCCAGCAAGTGACCTTCGGTTGGGAGGTCAAACGTAACGTAAATTCTGAACTGGGGACGATCTCGACCGACCTCTGAGCTCTGGTCAATCACCCAATATCCTCCTCCTCAGTAATTTGCCCTCTTGACTCAATGGGATTTACAGAGTCCAAGAACACCCGAACTGAGTTCCACTAAGTGAGCTACGACCTCCGCCGGAGGTCATACGTAGTCAACCTGCACGAGCTGACCAACCTAATGGGGCCGGAACACAGGACGAGTCCGCCGACCTCTACGTGACGAGGTCTCTATCGACCTCCGCAAATACGAGGTCCGCCGACCTCACGCATGAGGTCCGCTCGACTCGCTGCATGAGGCTCCACGACTCTCGGGCCGCATGAGAGGTCTCGCTAACCTTCGCTCGGACGACCTCGTTTATATCCCACTCTCCTCGCCATTCGACCGCCCCGCGCAGTAAAGATCCAACTCGGGTCTACACGTCCTAATCGAGAAATTAAATCCTAACATCAATTTCATTGATGTGGATAATTTACCAGAAGGACTTACTGCCAAATTCCTTTATTTCTGACCCAAAACCCGCTCTAAGGTCCCGCCATTAATCTAAACCGGACGAATCCACCCTACCGTATCTGGGCTTGAGCCGACTTAGTGTTGACCATAACTTGGTCTACAGAGGTCCAAATCGAGAAATTGAAGCCTAACATCAATTTCGCATTGATGTGGCATAATTTACTTCAGAAGGATCACTACCAAATTCCCTCTACTCTGCACCCAAAATCATCTCTAAGGTCCTATAAGAAGAATTACCACAATGTGGCAGCTTCTCATGGTTTGCAAAATACAACCAAACATTCCCTAAGGCAAGATACCACACAACCCTGTGGTAGAAAATAACCGGCGAAGAAGACCTACCTCCTGTAAAGAAGTGTCGAAACTCCCCGATTCCTGGCCTCTACTGCAACTTCACACTAAGGGCGATTTTCCTCGTCATTCCGAGACCTATGGTCCGGATCAAGTTAATCATAGGAGAGAAGTTTTGAGAGCTTCTCACTCTGGGGTGATCTCCTTTCTCTCGTTTTTCTTTTCTGCGAATCAAATTCTTAATCAGATTTTAAAAAACGAGGAAACTTCCTCCTCTTCCTACATGCCACATGCCCATTCCTTGATTTTTCTTCCTTTTCTTTTTTTTTTTTTGTATTTAGGTCCCTCTATTTCATTATTCTTCATATATTTAAGTCTCTATTATTTTCCTTACTCATTTATTTATCCTAATTTCACGTAGACATATAAACTTATTTACAATCGACTTAGGTCCCCATTTTACAATTTCCTATATTTTCTCTTTTCACTGGGTTTATTTCGATTCAATAATCATTTAATCAATATTCATATCTAACAATTCCTAACACTAAGTCGCCCAATTATACCCTAATATATAATAAATTTTATTATAAAAAAATTCCAAGGTATTTTTGGCATTATACAGACACCAAGCAGGGTCAGGTAGGTTATACGTTATGTGGATTATATACAAAGGTTAGAGGACATGCTACGAGCATGCATCCGGGATCATAAGGGTAGCTGGGAAGAAAGCACGCTTCCGAAAATTCGCCTCTACAACAACAGCTGACATGTGAGTATACAAATGGCAACTATATACGAGGCGTTGTGGCTTAGAGGCCGTACATGCAGATCACCGTTATGTCGACCGAGGTGGAGAGAGCTCCATCACAGTCCCGATCCGACAAAGACACCTCCGAGAAGGTGAGCTTGACGGGCCAACATCTTCTCACGACTCGCAGCTTCCGTAGAAGAGTTGCGCCGGATGTGCTACGCCACCCCGCGAAGCCCGAGGTCGGGTGATCACGCCTTCTCAATAAAGATGCCTAAGAGAGGAGTGGTTAGGTCTCGACGCGAGAAGCTATCGATGAGGTTTATCGCCCTTCGAGATACTGAGAGGATCGTAGCGCACTCGGCCACAAGCACGCCTTACATGTCAGGTGTCCACGCAGGTATTTCACGCCTCCATGTTCTGAGGTACACTCCGCATCCAACTCACGTAGTGGATCGGGGAGATCAGGTCGACACTAATGAGACCTTCGAGGAGGGCCCGCGTGAACTGTGGATACCAACGATCGTTTCATACGCAAGACCGTGAGGCTGTACTGGGTGTTATGGAAGCACCGTGGGAGGAGGAGTCAACGCGGAGCGAAGGATACAATGCGCCACCTATCCCTTCTTGTTTAGGGATGAATGTACATGGTAGAGTGCACGTTGCATATGCATGTGTTTCGTGGTGATTGTATAGAATTTATGGAGGAAATTCCTTTTAAGGAGGGGAGAATGTAAGACCCGAGAAAATTTCAATTTTCGGAAAAAGAGCAAAATGGTCATTTCGGTTAAAATCCGAAATTTTTCTAGATCTCAGATGACGAAACGGACTTCACCGTTGAATCGTCTCGCAAAATCTAGCTACCACGTCAATTTCACACTTCGAGACAATCTAATTTCACATTTTGAGGCATCAGCATCAAAAATCGTAAAACGACACGTGGTGTGACAAAGTCACCTATAACATGTACTCATGTGACATAAGCCGCATGAGTAGAGAGATGATGGAAATTACCATTTATAGTGTCAAGTGTCAAAATCAAGAAAAGGAAATTTATGATGGGAATTATTAAAAATGTTAAATTGAAAAAGACAACGCAATAGTGCCATCCTCTTCCTTTGAAATCGAGCACAAAACGTGTGCACGCCTCACCTGAGAAAGGCTGGATTTTATTTTCAGTGAGAGGGAGCACCTCTCTCTAGGATTTCGCGCTACCATTCGACCGGGCTTCGCTTTAGATCGTGAGCAAGAAGGAAAGCTGTTCTATCGCGGCGAGCCACGTTGCGGGCACCATTTAGCTGAGCTCACACCCAAGAGGTGTGATTTTTTCTCATCACATATTCTTCTGGCTAAGAGTCAGTAGAATGGTTGGGGAATGTTCGGAGGCTCAGAGCCAGAAACGCCTCAAAAAGCTAACCGAGTTGAGAAAATTCTAATTGCGTGATCGTGAACAAGAACTCCGAGGGTTTTACTGTCACATAGTGAATAGCGACACGAAATTATTTTTCAGGTGAAAGTCTGTATGGTTTGTGATTCAAAATGAATTGCTCTGGTGGTTTGTTAATTAGCCCATGAGTTAATTTTGGTGTAATTGATTGTGAATTTGCATAACATGTTTTATGTGGATTTAATGTTAATATATACGCACGCGAATATATTAAAGATGACAAGGTCGTGTGAATTTCCAAGATCACGCATTCCATGCGAACTGTAACTTAGAAATTGTGTGAGTGCATAGTTAAGATCGACATGGTGTTAGGTGCTCGATGGTGGTCGTGAGTACACGGTTAGATCAACACCGCGCAGGTGCTGATTAAATGGGTTTGATTTAATAGACAACGCTCAAAATGAGTCGCACAGTTAAGAAAATGGAAATGGTCGCATTGCATTTCATATGCACCGGGGCACTTAACAATGAAATGTTACATGAGCGTGGTTTTTCGAGAGAATCGTTTCTGAGACACCAACAATATTATTTATCGAGTGTCCTACTACAACACTCCGGAGTGGGTCATTCATATAATATCAATCGTCTGAGTCCCCAATTGATATACATCGAGGGCTGTCCACAAAATGATTACTCTGGAAACTGGTCCACCATTGCATTCCGAGGTTGTCCACTAAAACAAAATACATTCGCTTTTGGAAACTTGCCATCTGGCGGCGGCAAAAAGCATGCTCGAGGGAGTCAATGGGACTCAGGTAAATGGTTGTAAATGAAAATGAAAAGATTAAGAGTAACTTTGGGTTGTCATCTTAAAAATGACAAGAGGCTCATACTCGGGTACCAGACAGGTGGTGAGGGAGCCTGAGGACTCCTGGATACGGGATGTGGCGAGTCACTCTCATCCATGACATGTAGACTTTCAAGCAGGATCATGTCATTTGTTTGAATGTGTTTGATCAAGTATTGTATGTGCACTAGGGTGGGGAGTAACCCATGTAGGAAATTATCTCTACTCAAGCTACTACCCTACGAGGGACTACCCATTTTTGTGTGTACGTAGAGCGATCGGAAAGGCGGCTCTCATTAGAGTCGTTTGAGAAGAAAGTCGACTTGCAGGGCTTTGATTTCAGATAACATGTAATAGAGTTTTATAATTTTAATATATGTTGAAGTAAGAGTATGTAAAACTTTCAAACTATGTAATATATTAGTCAGATATTATATTTTGGGCAGTATCGATGCAGGGGCCCAAGTTACCATTATTTTGCTCTCGTGACTGGAACCCCGGTGGTGGTCATATCAACTCCGTCGACATTGTGCTTCAGACGGGTAGAGAGCGCCCCCGCATAAAAGAGAGTCTCTTCTCGATATTCAGTGAGGCTCGTTGCCCGAAGATCCACGAGTATTCCGCCGTTAACGGTCACAACGGACACCCCGATTGGGCCATAGCGATTGCAATGTTCGCCACCATTACCCGAGGTCACCAACAATATCGAGACGTCATTTGCTACAAACGACAGGGAACAACGTATTTTCGTGTTAGGAGTATTGATTGTACGTATTGGAAGTGGAAAAATCATTCCTACCGCTGCGGGCAAGGGCGTATAATGGGCCATTGTCATGAACCGACAACTGGCCTTAGAAGTCAGGGCATCTCATCCTCGATGACATGCATTCTTCGCCCACCGTTCATCAAAGACATAAATGTTCTAGATAGGTCCCCTGTTTTTACATTATTAGCAAATGGTCATGCTCCTCCAATCAACTATATAATTAATGGTCATGAGTATAGAATGGGATATTATCCAAGGAACAAAATATTCGGTGAATTACTGGGATATATCAAGACTGGATTCCACGTAAATATCGAATACTGAAAATATCTGCGATATTTTTGACAAAATATCCCAGAATGCAAAAAATTAATAAAAATACTTTGAAATTCATGGAATACTTGCTGAACTATAAAAATGCATAAATAAGCAAATATACACTCATTAAGATCATATTCATTATAATTTATCAGGAAATTACATCACAATAGCCATTTAAAACCAAAATGAAGATTCTATGTGGTTCCATTACATATTCGACGGTAAGAGATCCCATCTTGATGAAGACAATATTCATATCATGACATGGTGTCGTAATATTGATTGTAACTTCCTCGAACATGCCATGCATAAATATGTCAGACTCTACCAACAACCTCTCTCCCGTGGATAGGAAATGTGCCCACCCACATACCTCGCTTGGAAAATCCTTCTCAGATTTTTGATATGGAATTTGAATGGCATTTATGGATCATGAGAATAGTTAACCATTCCATATTTTCACCAATGTAACTTGAAGGACGTGAAGAAGGTCGACCATAACTCATCAGATAAAGGAAATATGTTACCCTCATTCGATGAATCACCGACTGAGTTCCAATACCATGGACTCAAAACTGGACGAGAACGAATCCTCATCAGACGGTGTCATCCTTCTGCCTTCCTACGGGCTTTCCAAAGGGCTCCAACATCTGCCCCGCTTCTTCTTCTAGACCGCAAGTGGTCTTCATCTTGTGTAAAGATGAGTGAAATCATCTTCACCTAAGTGAACGGGGCTCACCGGATATCGACTTGGTCAGGATCCGCAACAACCCCACCATCATTTCCAAGATCACTACCACTGGTCCCCTCTCTCGAGCCATCATAACTGTAGTAGCACCAGCTGTTCCCTGTCCTGGCTACATGTTCAACACTAATCAAAGAGGCCAGCAAGCACAAATGGTTGAAATACTCCATCGTGGTTCGACTAAAACTTTCATTTCGCGAACTTCTTTCCGATAAAACCCGCCTCAACATTAACACCCGCTTCAACATAAAGTAAAGCAATTCGTGATTAGATTTCCATCTTCATCATCTAATGAGAGGTCTAACCTAAGAAATAGTCATTAAGTTTCTCTCTGCCACCTCAAACTCAACTAAAATTTCTGGGTGAATCGAGAAAATTATTTTCTAAGAACTTTGATCTTGCTCTCGCTCCACATCACGAATATTTAGTTTCATGTTGTAAAACAAAAACCAATTGTCGGAGTCTAGATAAGCAAACCGATTTCTTTGGTATGAATTAGAGCAAATGTGCTCCACCCTTTCACAAGTCAAGATGATGCTGTTTGGGAATGAACCTTTAAGGCCAAACTCTAATGCCTGGAGCGTGATTTCCATACATAAACCACCATTCAATTGCAGAATAAAATTACTTATATTCAATATATAATAATAAAATAGTTATAAAATTTACTTATAATGAGAATTAACACTTCACCATGAACTGTTTTCGATTCGACGCTTATTGCGCGATCACCAAACCAGATCACTAATAGTATAAGTTGTGAATTTAAAATGTCAAAAATCTAAAATAAAAAAATTAATCTGAGGAAATTGAATCAATTAATTGTAAACTCATTAATTTACCTCGCCTAAAATTCAGCGCCTTCAAGATTAGATCTAATTTAGAAAACATCACGAATGTACTGGCAAACAAGGTCGGGAACCAAGTCCAGTCCGTATTGAAAATTTGGATTTAGATAGTGATGTCGTAATAAAGGATCGAGAATTAGTATGATAATAATATAAATGATAAATTATTAAAGGTGAATATTGGGCTAAGTGGATATTAATTAGTTACTCCGTCGTGATGAGGATGCTTAAGAGTTTTATCCTAACGACTTAATGATAAGTTTCACTCCACTTTTAGCTTTGAGTCATCTAAATTTGCCTTCATCAACCGAATCAACTTCGTAGACAAATGGTAATGGCCGGGTTTAATTTCTAAAGCAACAATGCGAAGACCATAAGGTCATGGGACGGACACACAGCTTCCACCTTCTCCCAATATTGATGATCAAACATGAGTCTTTCGATCCCACTTTCCAACTACAATCGGCTAAGCTGTGAGATGACCATTCATTACTAATAAAGCTCAAATCAGCCTCTTTTTAGAAGACTGGCCAAGGGCAATATAGTTTGTTTAAATCTTGTTGCCCAGGACGCACGATATTCCACTACACGGTCGATTTTCAGTTAACCAACCACATGATCAGGAATGAAGTCAAGCTATCTTTCGACCATTCCCATCCGAGCAACACTATCCCTTTACCAATGTCTTCAAACATTAAATCAATGCAAGGTGTTACGGAGTCCAATACGTGATTGTATTCTTCATCAACAACTTTCCAAATTTTCACAAATGTCGATCCATTATTGCTACACTAATCCATGATTGCTTCCTCCAACTTCCTCGATAACCCTTCAACATCAAACCATATATGCATTTGTTGTCTTTAATCTATCCGACGCATCAACAAATCTCCGAGGAAAATTATGCTTCCTTTTGAATATATACCATGAAATTAATTCATGCCTGTTCTAGCTGGTCCACCCATCCATCTGCATTACAATTGTACATCCAAGATTTTATCTCTCATTTCTCCTTCATAAGTCGACATAAGCTTCCATATCTTTATACTCCATTTCCAAGTACTGCTTTTTTGATTTCATACACAGAGATGGTGGTTCGATGCCCATCCCTACATAGCAATAATCTCAAGGAAAGTCAAGATAAAACATATTTCATATGGAGATAATAATGTCGTTATTAAAACATATCATGTGGAGATCATAATGTAAAACATATTATATAATTAGACAACCGTCATGTTGCGGGGTGTGCACCAAAATCATGCTCTTAAAATGGTGAGTCCGCTTTTCGAGGTGGAACACTTTCAGGCGAAGAACTTGCTAATTAATCGCCCCATTGTTTCCTTTGATCAAATCCACCTTTGAACATATATATTTCAAAGTTTTTGTTTTCATAGTCGAAGACTTGTATAATGATTAAGGCAATCACTATGATGGATCCATATGCCGAACACTTTGTGATCTTTGTATACGCCTTGATGATCACTCGTTGTGAAGACCTCTACTATTGCAATTACGCAAAAATAAAAATCAACTTATATTACATTATTATTTTATACATAATTATGTGAAAATGAATTAGTATAAAGATTTACCAATTTTTCTTTTGTTCTCATAAATCCCGCAACCCACCTCTCGTCTACCCATTCACTAGCTGATGCACGTATCGGCCGACATTCATCTCGCTCATCGTGGTGCATGTCGTGCCTGATACATATGCACATTCCATCACCCTCTCTCCTCATCACTCATCAATGAGATCGTGATGTTTTCCTCCCATTTTGGTCTCGTAATTCATCGAATTTTTCCATATCACCGCTTTGGCTTACCTTATATTCTAAAAGTTGCTTCATTTCTTGTTTTACTTCCGGTGGCACATTTGGACACTTCTTAGTATTTGAATGGGGATCCGTATGTGACAGATGAAACTTTAAGCGAGTAATTCCACCACTTTTTATGCTTAAACCACAATAATTACAAATTGTTCCATTTTTTATGTCCTCTCCAAAGGTGCACTTCCACAAGTGATCTTACCTCCACTTCCACTACGCATTTTATAACTACATGATTTTATCAAAATAAAAATTCAAATCAAGCAGATATTTGTATATGATATTATTATAATAACATTATATATATGTAATTTAACATAAAAGTGAGACATAAGTTTTTAACATGATACCCAGCTTAATAATATCAAATATTAAGATGTTTAAGAAGATCTAAATTCTAACATTAAATATGTCTAAGATCTAAGTTTCAAACATTATATCAAGATAACTAAATTTAATGTAAGAATAAATGAAACTATAATAAACTATAGTATAAAATAAGATTATAGTATAAAATGTTTGAAACATTATATAACTAAAATAACTATTATAAATAAATACATAATTAATTAACTAAAAATTATATTATCAAATGAAACTATAATAAAACTATAGTATAAAATAATATTATAATATAAAAATGTTTGAACATTATATAACTAAATGACTATTAAGTAAATAAATAATATAATTAATTAACCAAATTATATTATCAAATGAAACTAAAATAAACTATAGTATAAAATAAGATTATAATATAAAAATGTTTGAAATATTTATATAACTAAAATAATTATTGTTAAATAAATAATATAATTAATTAACTAAAAATTATATTATCAAATGGAATTTAAGTTGAGATTGAAGCTTAAGTTGAGTAATGCCATATTGAGCACAAAAAGAACCTAAATCATAAGTCCTTCTTTCAAATAGAAATGCCATATTGAGCACAAAAAGTTTATCAATAAGATGTTTAAATCTTATTGATAAACATATTTTAAGAAAGACATTATGGAACAATTCCATATGATAAACTTTTTTCAAATAGAAATGCCATATTGAGCACAAAAATAACCTAAATCTTTTTTAGAAGTTTTTAGGTCTTTTTTAAATTAAGATTGAAGCTTAAATTGAGTACACAACTTAAGTCCTTCTTTCTTAACTTCATGATTTCTCCATAAGAAAGTTCATATCACAGAATTTGCTCTATAATGTCTTTCTTTGAAAGATTCTTGAACTTTTTCATTGAGAGCTTTTGGAAGTCCAAATAAGAACTTCTCTTTCCAGTAAGGAGCCCTAGCATCCTGTCTGGACATAAGTTTTGCTAAGAACACATCATGATACCATTTGAAATCACTAAGTGTTCTACATTTTAAATTTTGTACTTCGTAATTTCTTCAAGAAACACCTGGATTTCCTATGAAATGTTTTGTTATAGTATGAACAAG
The DNA here is from genome assembly GCA_016808115.1 of Tetrastigma voinierianum. NCBI lineage: Eukaryota > Viridiplantae > Streptophyta > Magnoliopsida > Vitales > Vitaceae > Tetrastigma > Tetrastigma voinierianum. The sequence goes on along the minus strand of JAEQBH010004366.1, from coordinate 67,977 downwards.
CTTTAGAACATCATTTTGTTCTCCATTTTCATTCATACTATTCACATGATATCTTTTCTTTATCAGATAGGCCTTCCATCAATATCTTAATGTGCCGTGAACCTCGTTAAGAGTACCGAAAGATATGATCATCATTTTCGATCAAATAGCAGCTTGTCGCTTATCGTATTTGTCGAAGGACTCAATAAGATTTCATGTTCGTAAAGGCCATCTATATTCCAAGAATATATTTTGGCCAGCTATTATAATCGCTTTTGTTTTGTCTTTTCTTCAAATTGTAACTGAGAAGTAGGTCTTTGAACAAAAATTATTCTCATGCCAAGTTTTTAACGAGCACTTGATCTTCTTCCTGGGTCTGCGATAAAATTATTTATAAGAGCTCATGAAACTGCCTCAAGCTTCGATCCACTTAGGCAATTTATTTGATCTTTAGAAGAAGAAGGATCTTTTAATCCTATTGAATTTAATTTTTGTGTTAAAATTTTTATGAGTTCATCATTATTTTTATTACCTCCTAATATTAAAGGTTTTATTGGTTTGAAAAAGGGATTTCCAGTTTTTGTATCTTTTCTTCTTTGCTTCCGGTTGAGATTTTTTAACGCATTTTCCTTCAATTCTATTCAATTGAGAGTGAAATTGTCTTTAATTTGATTTGTATAATTATTTTGTTGCTGGATTCTCTTATGTCTTTTTAACTTTGTAATTTCCTATTCATCTTCATTTGAACTATATTTGAAAGGCAGTTTATTATTTCTACACCTCGAAGTTTGATTTTTATTTCTTCCAAAGGTGGTGAGCTGATACCATTCCTTTCGTAAGTGATTCGACTTCCATTCCTTTCGTGAAACATATTAATTTTGCAAAATAGATTGATTTAATTATTTTAAAGCATAAATATCAGCAGAACATTGAAACATTCATTTCCATTACTCTGCTAGCTCATACCATTGTTCTCTCTAAATTTTTCTTTACTTCTTTTGTTAGTTTGAGAAAACCATTTGTTTTTTCTATGTGTTCTTCGCATTTTGCTCTTTTTCAAAATTTTTGTCTATTTCAAACACATTCTTTCAGCCGTCATCATGTTTGCTTCAGTGCTCATCATTTGGTGACAATTGGTCAGAAAATGCTGGAGACCTATCTCAGAGAATTTTGGTTCTATTTCAGATATCTTAAATCCGGGATAGTAGATGAATAGAATCTACATCTTCAGATTAAGTTTCAATTAACATTTGACATTCTCGAAGGAGTTCTAATTTCTAAAAGGAATTAGAAGATCTTAATATGATCTGTTAAATTTTTCTATTGAAAATTAATTCAACATTTCCTCATTTATCTTCTATTATGACGTAAGTTTTGGTTGTCTAATTGGTTTTCGCAGTGCCAAGAGTTGTTTGAAATTCCATTCTTAGATCTTTAAACAATCCCAATGAATAGGTTTTTGAAAATTACACTGTTATTTTTTTTGCTTGCTCATTAAATTAGAGTTTGATCTTTTTGGAGATGACAAAAAAGACAATTTGATTTATAATCAAGTCATTACTTTATAAGATACTCAGATACTATAAGTATATTTTTTGACTTGTAATCCATGTCATACTGGTGCTCGATGTTTAGAAATAAGGCTTTATGAATGCCTTATCATTCATACGCTCTAACTTCTAAGTTTGATAGCAAGTAAAATACACCTGGCCCAAAGGATGTATTTGCTCGCATTAACCCTAGAAGGGAATTCAATCAAGCTATGTCTTCAATCACAAAGACATATACATATAGGCTCGTCTAACCCCTAATCAAGTTAAGAGCTCGGGCCGCTACCCGATAGCTCCTATAGCAGAATTTTGGAATTTTTCGAATTTGTTCTAAATCCTTAGATCTAGCACTCAATAGTTTCTGCTTAACCTATCAATGAGTGTTTCGTAGATTTTGATTCTATAATCTTTTAAATTCAAAAGTTCCTATTTTATAATTTTTTTATGTTTTTGGTTTTTGGGCATTTCCCACTTTTTATATATCGTTTCCCAATCTCTATGGAAACGCACAATTTGTTTCACATTTTTCGTATTTTCCGTATTGTTCAAGTTGTTCATCTATCCAGATGAATCCATTTAAACTAGTATTTATAAGTTTGATAGGTACTGATATTTCATCCCTTTCACAAGATCAGATTCTGTAATATTTATAATTCACCTACTCTCATCGGGCTTTACATACCGACCAACTGACATCAGTCAATTCAACACTAACTACGGAATCAAGCAATTATTTTGAAAGGATACAAATACAAATTTAATCAAAAATTTTGCAAGAACTTGGCTCTGATACCAAATCCACGTAGGACCTTTAAACAACTTAATTTGAACAGTAAATTTTAAAATTTTGGACAGAGTAACAGTAATTTGAAATTCTTCAAAAGTACAAATGGCTAGAGCACAATGTGTTTCGTTGAAAACTCCACTGTCTGAGGTTTTGAAGTTTCAAACTCTCGATATACTATTCAAGTTGAAGATATTTGACAACATTGCAAATAAGATGCAATATTTGAATTAAAATAAAAACAAAGATTAGAAATTTGAATTTAAACTTTTATTAAACTTAAAACTTACAAAATTGATGAAAGCTCTCAACGTGAAAGCTATTGAAAGGTGATACAAGGCTCTCGTAGCCTTCTAACTCTTCTATTTTCTCTTGCTTACCGCTGTTAAGGAGACATCCTCCTTATATAGACATTAGAATTTGACTCGACTTCAACATGTTTGAACCGCTGGATTTGAAAATAAATTCCGATGCCCACACAAAGGGAACATACAGCTTAAAGTAAAGAATCTTATCCTACTTTTTCGTTAACCGCTTGAGTCAACAATTTGTCTTCTTCGCGTTGGAGCTTTTGCTTGGAAAGCCGTGGAGACAAGCAGTCACATCACGTCACTTCGCTCTTTCTTCATCATCTTCTTGGTGGTTTTCTGATTCAGAAGACACCGCCAGTCCACAAGCTTCATTCTTCTTCAAATCTATCCATTAAAGGAAGAAGATTTGATCTCTTAAAGGGGTTTTCAGGTCAGAATTCTGAACAGCTTTTGGAAGATGTTGACATTCTCGCTACTCAAGGAGTAAACGGATAGCCAGCACATGTCTTCGCTTACGTGGTTAAGCGTCATACGCTGGCGCTACATCCTCATCTGGGGTCCGAGTCACGAAGCTCGAAAGTGTTTCGATCTCCGCTTTCGACTTTTCAGATAAGCCCTCAGATGCTGAATTCTCAAGGAAATGAGCTCAATCGGGCCCGCAAAGGTTGAGACCGCCAGGTACCTTTAGCCTTCAATTTGTAAGCTTTAACTCGCCGTCTACCATTTTTCGACAAAGATCAAAATTTCGGTACCGATATTTCAAACGCCACCATTTAATTTTTTGAATTTCTAGCCAAATACCGGCGAATGGGCTTCTATACAACTACTTTTAACAAAAATCCCAACAGCATCCTTAAATGAGCACAAAGAAGAGTAAATACTATTTCCGCAAGGGAAAAATCTCGACGCTTGATTTGAAATAATCAAAACCTTGCTAATTTTTTCAGACGTAAAATATTTGGAGTGGCACTCCATAAAAAGCCACCACTATTCCCAAACCGCTTGGAAAAGCTCTAATTTTTTCATCTAGTTAAAAACCGAATGAGAATTCGGGCCCGATACAAAAGTATGGTACCAAGCATTTTCAGAGTCATAAAATCAAAGGCTCGAGGATCAAGCGTTCAAAATCTGGGCGGGTATAAATATTTGATCCCAATCCTTTTATTTAAGCACTTCAAAATTTACATCGATGCAATGCCATTACCTTCAAGTTCATGACTCGAAATTAACATATTCGTATCTACGAGTATAAATTGTGAGAATCTACGTTTCGGTGCATTTCGCTTGAAATGAAATACTTATCATTTTGAAAATTTTCGTTGTACCAATTTAAACCGATATATGATCAAGTTCAAGTATTCGGGAGCAACAATCTATTCTTTTCGTATGCAAATTTTGAGAAGTTTGAAATGATTTGGAGAATTTGCTTCAAAACTTCAAAACGATTCAAGTTCGAGGTTTTGGCACGATAAGAGGCTTGGAAGTAGGTTTGATTCAATCCGCTTGCTTAATGATTTTCCCTCGTAAAATTCCTGAAGAAATCGTAAAACATTTGAAGCATCCTTTTGATAAATCTGATTTCAAAATCAAAAAACAGATAAAATAGTTTGTTATCGGCAAAAATTTGTTTTGAACTAAGCTTTGAACATCTTTAATATTTCTTTCAGACTTTTTGCAATTAACTCTTAAAAGGAATTTTTTGTTAAAAACATCACTTTGAAATTTTTGAATGCATAAAACAATGGCTAAAATTTCTTTTTTAACCGTTGAATAATTGATTTGGGGATCACTCCAAACACCTGAGTGGAATCTCACAATTGAAATTTTTTTTTTTGAAAATCTTGTTTCAAAATCCCACCATATCCTATATTTGAGACATCTGTCTCTATTATATGAAAGGCTTCAAGGTGCAGGATACCTAAACAAGGAAGTTCCTTAACCTGGGATTTAACTGATCCGACCACCGCATGCTCATTATACCAGTGAATAGGATCTTTTCTTAACCTTGAAATAAAGGTTTAATCAAAATCCTGGTTCGGGGTAAAACTCGCCTACATAGTTAAGACTACTTCCAAAAACCTTTGAAGTCAGGGTTTTGTCTTTGATTTGAACAGAAATTTATTAGCAAATTCTATTGCTCTTCGATGGGTTTTATTTGACTTGATAAATATCAAATCCTAAAAACCCACATTTGCTCAAAACAATTTGATTTTTGCTGCAGATATTATTAATCCATTTTCTCTTACAATTTTTGAAAAATTTTTAATGTTTGAAATGCTCTCTATTGAATTTGAAAATATGAGAACATTCATCAATGTATACTATAGAAAACCTTAGTATATTCATTGAAAATATCATTCATCATATATTTGAAATTCAGAAGGAGTATTTTTAGTCCAAAAGGCATTGTAAAGATTCCATTCATAATGTCCAAATGGAACCTGTAAATGCACTCGTACTTATCTTCCGGTTTAACTTAATTTGCCAAAATCCGTATTTCATATCAAATTTTTGAAAATCATATTATAAATCCTTTAATTCACTAATCCTTCTTATTAGTATTGATACCTAATCCATCAGAAGACTCTATTCAATGGTTTATAATTGATTACTAACCTCGAGTTCCCCTTCAATTTCAAGCTACATAAAAGTCGCACAACCCGTGATGAATAACTGGTCTTATAAGCTCTTTATCTGTGAAGATCTTGAATTTCTTTTGCCAAAGATTCAAGAAGTTTTGGATTCATTTGAATTGGTCTAGCCTTGCTGGAATTTTATTTCATTAAAATCTTTTCATATGGTAACCATATGTTCTTTCATCCCAAAGCATTTGGTATAGAAGAACAAAGATTATCTTCTATTTGTTGTTTCTGAATATTTTTATTCTTCGAATTTTAAGTTCTACTTTAGATTTTCTTCGCCTTGCATCGAATTTCTTTTTTAAGAAATTTACTTGAGCCAGCTTGTGTTGAAGTAAAGAAATAAGATCTGCATTTGATTTGATATTTCTTTAACTTCTATTCCTTTAATAAATTCAAATAGAATTTCTTGATTGTTATATTTGGTTTTTAATCCTTTATTATCTATTTGAAAAGGATAAAGTTGTAAGACCCGAGAAATTCCAATTTATGGAATAAGGGCAAAATCGTAATTTTAGTTACAAAATTGTAATTATGGTTAAAAACTGTAATTAATTTCAGATCTCGATGATCAAACTGGATCGCACCATTGAATTTGTCTCAAATCTAGTTAGCACGTAAAATTTCGCACCTGTCAGACAAATCTAGCCCAAGACGCTTCTAAGATCGCTGTCGTGCCGTGAACTCCATTGGCGAGGAAAATAAGACAGATACAAAGATGCACTAATGCACATAAGTGCAGAGTGAGTAGAGAAATGATGAAAATGGACGGCCGAGATAGTGTCGAATATCGATTTTGGTAATAGAGGGATATAAGGGTCATTTTTGGAAAGTTTAAGTGACTAGATGCCAAATTAGAGAATAGTGCTTCGTCTCTCCCATTTTAAACAAGCCAAAACGTGACTTTCAAAGGAGGGAGGATGCAGTAGGCGTGAGAAGGCAAAAATGGTGATTCTAGAGAGAGAGTCTCTGACTTCTCTCTAGAAATACACGCGATCGGACCGTTGGATTTCGACGGAGCAAGAAGGGAAAGCGTTCTACGCGGAGCATGCTACTCAGGACCCCTGGTTTGCAGCTGACAACCCAAGAGGTAGGATTTTCTCACTATGCTTATTCCCATTTAAGGGTTTTTCCATGTTTCTGCTGGTTTGAGGCCGTGAGTTGATTTCCAATGGCCCCAAACATGGGACCTGATTGTTGGAAATTCGGGATTTTCTTGTCGGGTCAAGTCGCACGCTCCCAATGCAGGGCTGTTTGGGTTGAGATTGTGTTGATTTACAAATTTGTGCTTTGGTATGTATAGGGCCTGTCGAGAATTCGGTTCACTAAGTGAACCAATGCTTTGTGATTTTCCGGGAATAGTAAATCAGGTTTCACTATTCACTTTAATAGTGTTCTAAAATATATTTTCAGGAAAATACATGTTGGTCGAAAGATTTTAAATTGAATTACTGTATGATCATTGTACCTCAAGTGAGCTAATTTTGATGTGTGAATTAATTAATTTACATGACATGATTGTGTGAATTATTGTTTTGTAAATATATGCATGTTTATATATTTACATGTGAATTAGGATCAGAAAGGGATTGGCACACATGTATTCATATGCACTCAAACATCCAGATTCTGTGGAGTTAGTGCATGATGAGCTAGAGGAAAATGAATCTGGAGGGTAGTCTAAAACTAACAGGTCAACTACCTGAGCGGCCCGCTGATATATATTCATCTGAGGGTAGTCCAAGCAAATAATACATCAACCGTCTGAGCGGCCCAGCTGATACATATATCTCATCTAGGGTCCATTAAACACTAATATATATCAACCGCCTAGAGCTACCAATCATATATTCATCTGAGGGTTGCTCCACTAATAAAATGATAATTCCCTACAATGAAAGCTTAGGCGAGTGAGAGAGCCTGTGAGGACTCCTGATCCGAGTCATCGATGTAGACATTCAAGTAGGATCATGCATTTGCTTGAATGTTTGTTTAAATTGGAACATTGCACTCACTTAGTGGTATAGCCTATTTAAAGTATTCTACCGAGCTTTTGTAGCTCACCCCGGCCGTGGATCCCCCCTTTCTGGCCGGTGCATAGGGAGCGCATTTGAGGAGAAGGCGCTGCTCATCTCTAGAGACCGGTGGATTAGAAGAAAAGCCTATTTGCGGGCTTTCTGCTTTGATCTATATCTACATGTATTAGAATTTTCCTAATTTTAATATATGTCAGATAAGAGTAAAACATTCTGAATTCTTGTAACTATTGGGTATATAGTTGAATTCATAGTTAGGTATGCATTATGAGTATCGTCTATAGGCCCAAGTGGCCGTATTACTCATGTGATCGACCTCGATATATTAAATATACTGGACTCGATTGTGCTCTGCGGTGTATTTTAGACCGAGTGTAGCTCTCCCCGTACAGCGAGACTCGCCCCATTTTCTGGGGCAAGTGGCGCTGCAACCCGACTCCACTCAGATTCCGCTGCCGACTGCAGTAGTCAACGCACCCCCGGTTTTACGCCACAAACAGACGTAGCCAGTATACCAATACCTAGTGATGGGTTTGGTATCCATCACCACAAGGTGGTATGGTGTGGAGTATAGTTTTCAGGGAATCATGGATAGAAAATTCGGGGCTTGTGCCATGGTTGAGGAAGAGCATCACCACTAGGTGTGTGGTTGCATGTTCCTGCTTAGGTACGAGATTACCGAAAATCACAGATAAAACCAGACACTACGTGCACGTGTTGATGTGTTTTGTGTGATTTTGTGAATTAATTGGTGATTGTGTGTATAACATGGTCAGGATGTGTTATAGTGTCAGGTGCTCGGGTGATTAAAGACATGATGAGTTAAGGAAATATTTTAGAAAAATATTTGGAGGTACTGTGTACAAAGCCGAATCGAAATTATGAAAAATAAATTTTTGATAATTTATTGGATGAGAATTAGCGAATTTAATTTTAAGGTTTTACAAGTAAAACTGAAGAAAATTAAATAAAATAAATTCTTCTAAATTTATTTTGGGATGTTGGAAAGGAGAAGAAATTTTAGTAAGCAAAGAAAATAAATTTTTTAAATTTATTTGGTCATATGGTGGAGAAAATATTTTTTCTAAGATTTTACAAGTAGCAAAATTGAAGAAAATGGGAAAAATAAATTTATAAATTTATTCGAGTGGAGAAAATTTTTCAAGAAAATCGAGAAAGAAAATAAATTTATGAATTTATTTGGTTATGAGGTGAGAAAATGATTTTCTAAGGCTCTTTACATGAAAATTTTAAGAGTAATGAGGTTAAATAAATTTTATAAATTTATTTGAGCATTAAAGAGTAGGAAAAATGATGATTTTTTTTGTGATTTTTCCAATTTCTAGAAATAAATGAGAAAAAAAAAATTTAATTATAATGAAAAAATTTTGAGCGTAGTAACGTTGGCACGCCACCATATAGTGAAATTAGGCAATACGCTGTGATTTGGCAGAGAAAGAGAACGAGGCGCCATAGAGTCATAATACAATACTCAGATTGCAACCGGGAAGCGGTCGGCAAAGAGGGAGGGATTGTGGTCGCAATAAAAATTCAGAATACACGTGTGCTACAGCAAAATTACCGGGCGCCGGGCTAGGTCGCACGCGCAAGCCAAGCGCGGCCGGGCGCTCAAGGCCATGCAAGTGGCGCCGGGCGCTGCTGACGGACGCTACGCGTAGCTAAGAAGCGGAGACGCGCGGCAGTGCAGTTCATGGCGCAGCGAAAAGCGGATGCCGCACGAGCGCGGCAGGTCGCCGGAAGGGCAGCGCCAGGCCGAAGGCGCCGGCGCGCGCCCGGGCGTCGCGGCTGGTTTCGCGCGTTGTTCCTGCGGCACTCTACCATTTTCGATCCGCCACTCGCTTCCGAGTCACTAAATGAACATTGTTCATCAGAAAATAAATTTTGAAAATATATATATATATTTTAAATTAATTAAATAAATAAAATCAAATAAATTTGATAAAATTTTCAAAATAAAATTTTCAAAAATAAAATTTTCGAAAAATAAAATTTTGTTGAAAACAATATTTTAAAACAATATTTGAAAGAATTGATTACAGATACACTGGTTATATGTATGATTAGTGTTCTGGTCATGGTTATGCCTCGCGTAGAGATCAGATTGGATTAATTACCAATTGAATCAGATTGCGCAGAATATGTAGGGAAATTATATGCATGGTGTAATGAGTATAGAAAAGTGGTAAATACTAAGGTTATGGGTTGGTACCTTCGATTGATCATGAAACAGAACAAGAGCCTAGAACCTTCAAACAGATAAATTGAGTGGTTGAAATTCCTGCACCACTTGGGGAAATGAACTGTCACCCATGGTTGTCAAGTCTATTAAGAATCAGACCGTGATTGCTTAGTTAGACTGAAATGAAAGTTAAATGATTATGGTTGCCATGAAAGTCAGGTAAATGGCTGCAGAGATCTATAGACGCAGCGGCGTCCACAGGTGACCGGGACACACCACGGCATTCGATAAGCAAGCCCCTCACAGGCTATAGACATGAAGCAATGCTTATCGCACAGCCGGTATACAGCGTGTAGATGTGGAGATCCTAGTAACCTCCGTATTTAGGACGATCATCCGACATTCACAGGGGGAAGATCCTGGTGGTAGTGTAATTCATCGGTTCATGCAAATCGAAAGTGTTAGAGGCTACAGATTACCTCGACGACCCGACCAATTAACCCAAGGCTCTAGCCAGGAGCTGAGGCCGGCCATATGGGAAATGGCAAGGACCCCTGGTGACCTGCAGGAGCCAGGTGTGAATTCTCCCTCAGTGGATTAAAGCAGAATAGAATGATATGCTCGAGGTCATGAGTTAGAGATCTCTGTGGACTCACAAATGACCTCAGGAATTTGGATATGTTGAGCTCGATGTCATCCTCGAGGATGGATTGCCGATAGCCTACAGGATCAAGTATCGAACAGGAGCGTAGGAGCTACCGCCTCACACACAAGACTCGGCATCAGTGTGGCTTCAGTGGGGACAATAATCATGACATTTTGCCCTACATAATACGAGTCCAGCTAGACAGGATTGGGGCACGGCTTGCTCGCGAGCCTCACCCTAGAGGACGAGGAGAGGTCGACTGATCTACCTCGCAGGTGAAGAATATGTGGATGTTTTTTCCGCATGAGCGCCCGGAATACTCCACACAGATGCAGACTTGTTGAGTTACACCGTACTACACCCATCTCTGCATGACTTCTCGCATGATGGCACCGGCTATGTCATAGTGGAACCGCAGTCCAACTACAAGAGCTATCGACAAGGGTTTATTAGGACCGAGCACCACACTGCGCGCCTGGTCGAAGGCGAAGAAGAAGGGCAAGACCCTTCGACCGCATCAAGCATCGACAAATTGAACAAGATATTATCAAGAATCGATACCATTACCGGCGGATCGATGATTGCTTGACCGCTGAGAGAGCGACTCCAAGATAGACCTTCGTGACCGGGCTACCATCACCGAGAGGGTTATAGGGATACTGATATCCTAAGACAAACATAGGCGCTGCTATACACTATGAGTTTACGTTGATGTCTTCGAATCACGAATGCTAGCAAGATAACTATGATCTCATGCCAGGATGCTTCCAACCCTATCTAGATCACTTATTACAATTTCTTCAGGATGATTGATCTACCCAACAGAGTGGGAGCATGAGTATCACTTTAGGATTGTTTTACAGCTGCTAAGAGACCATCACAGACGCTGGTTCAAGAAGTACGTTTTCAAGCATCGAGGTGAGATTTCGGGACACGTGTTAAGATCAAGAGTGTCGGCCGACCTAGAGAATGAGGCGTTGATGCATCGAGAGACCGACGTCAATCTTCTAGATACCACGTAGTTTCTCGGGATCAGCCGGTATTATAGGAGAGACACGACCGGATAGTCAGCCTATCTCGACAAGACTGTAAGATTCACCCACGGATACGGACTCCATTATCAGGGCGGCCCCGAATTACGTGAGAGAGAGATCGAGGATACTGTAATACCGATACCTGCAAGTTGGTAACAAGAGTGGAAAGGATCAGCTTTTCCTAGTTCGGGAAGAGGCAAGACTGCCACACTGGGGCCAGATCAGTAAGCAAGGATCGAGCATGAGTGACCTGGATTTCCTCAGAGACGTGGATCCCAAGACTTGACAATGCATCTTGGCAATTGGCAGACTGAGAGATATAGCCGTTCCTCCACACCCTAGTACTGCCGGAGAACTAGTTTCAGCCTGGTAAGAGGCAAGCACTTCCAACACAGTAGCGAGGGGCCGAGTGTGGGTCTAAGCCCGTGACAGATCGTAGTCACAGCGGGAAGCGCAGGACTTTGTAGATGGTGTGACTCATCGCTGTTGATCTGGTCAAAGCTGACATGGATGATGCTGACAACCACGGTCACAAGAATTTGAGACCTACCGGCCACTACACCCGACACTATACTGGATTCAGGGCTAGAGGCTGTGGCGCCTTTAGATGTGTCTACGCATGACGTTTCTTCCCGAGATGTGTGGAGAGTCAATTCCATGCTCTAGATTACGAAAGGAGCGCATCTCTAACATTCCGCCCACGCGGACCCCCCTAGATAGGGTGTCATTGCGCTGCGTACCTGCATGGTCATTCACCACTGCAAGCGTGGCCGAAGCTTGTCTTTAGACTACGCCCAATGAAGACTCATAGCTGAATCGTGAAATGCAAGAGCTCCGGTTAAGCCGAAGCATGTGGGCCCGATATGAAAACACACGGCTAAATTATCACATAGACTTATGATAGGAGTCAGAGTGGCTCGAGATTGATACCCATGGGAAATTGCATCGATGTGGTCGAGCCTGCAAGACTCTGCAGGTACCTGATGTCATTCACGGCACGATTAAGTCGATGCATCCATCGATCACAAGTGATCAGGACTCGAGAGGTTAGCGCTACACACCGCCAGTGGTCAGGTAGTATTATACGCTAGAGTGATTATGATTGTCCCGACTTCGACGAAATTTCTTTGCTGAGGGAGAATGTAAGACTCCGAGAAATTCCACTTATGGAATAAGGGCAAAATCGTAATTTTAATTACAAAATTGTAATTACTGCTTAAACTGTAATTAATTTCTAGATCTCGTATGACAAAACGGATTGCACCGCTGGAATCGCCTTCGCGGAAATCTAGTTAGCACGCAAAATTTCGCAATTTGGTCGAGACAATGAGTCTAAGACGCTTTTCGAGGCATCGCTTGGCTTCGTGTCGTAAATCATTTTCACGCGGGGTGAAAGGCACAGATAGCATGTACTATGTACCCATAAGTGGTAAGGAGTAGAGAAATGATGAAATGGACTACGAGATAGTGCCGGACATCGACTCGCAATGTAGGGATATAAGGGTCATTTTTGGAAAGTGACTGTATGCCAAATTAGAGAATAGTGTTTGGTTCCTCCCATTTTAAAACAAGCCAAAAACGTGACTTTCAAAGGAGGGAGGATGCGAGGCGTGAGAATATAAAATGGATTCTGTGAGAGAGTCTCCGACTTAGAAATACACGTTGACCTGGACCGGCTGTTGGATTTTGACTCGAGCAAGAAGTGAGGCTCTCACGCTGAGCGTGCCACGCGTGACCCCTGCTCATGAAGCTTTGATCAACCCAAAGATAGGATTTTCCTACTGTTTTATTCCCATTTTTGCTAGGTTTTTCCACGTTTCGCGATTTCGGTTACCGTGAGGTTGTTGATTTCCGTCCCAAAACACGGACCTGGGATTGAAATTTTTCGATTTTCTTTGTCGTCAAGCTTCGCATACCCCATTTAGGGGCTGTCAGTTGAGATCGCGTCATTTATGGCTAAATTTTGAAGCTATATGTAAGAAATTAAATGGCCGAGAAAATTCGTCTACTTTAAGTGAACCAATGTTTTTGATTTTCCCAGAATAGTAAACTTAGGGTTTCAATTATTCACTTAATAGTGTTCTAAAATATATGCTTTTAAAATACATGCTGGTCGAGTGATTTAAATTAAATTACTGCGGTATGATCACAGCCTATGAGCTAATTTTGATGTGTGAATTTAATTAATTTTACATAGACATGATTGTGTGAATTGGTTGTTTTGTAAATATGCATAAATTATAGATTACACGTGAATTGCATCAGAAATGGGGATCGCACACATAGATTCCATATGTGAATCGGAACATCCTAGGACTTAGGGAGTTAAGGCATGGTATGAGTTTAGAGGAAAATGGTTCTGAGGGTAGTCTAAAATTCAAATAATATATCAATCACTAGCTCCGCTTGATATATATATTCATCTGAGGGTAAACCCAACTAATAATATATCAATCGATTCGAGCGCCACTGATATATATATTCAACGGAGGCATTCATTAACACACATATATCAATCGCCTACGCCCACTGATATATATTCATCGGAGGCGCCTACTAATAAATGATAATTCTCATACGAGGCTTAGCAGTGTGAGAGAGCCTGCGAGGACTCCTGATCTCAGTCGGCCACGTAGACATTCAAGCAGGTGATCCACGATTGCCGAACGCTTGTTTAAATTCGAACATCAAGACCGCACTTAAAAAGAGTAGCCCATTTGGGGTGGCATTCTCGCTTTAGCTCACGGTAGATCCCCTCCTTTCACGTGCATGTGAGCCGCACGAGGAGAAGGCTCATCCTAGAGACCGTGGATTAGAAGAAAAGCCGGATTGTGGCTTTGGTTTGACGATATCTACATGTATTAGAATTTCCCTAATTTTAATATATGTTGTATAAGAGTAAAACATTTGAACTCAGAACTATCGGGGTATATAAATAATTCATATAGTTAGTATGCATTATGAGTATCGCCAGGCCCAAAATGTATTATCACGTGATTTGATCTCTCGATATATTGAATATATTGACCGGCCAGTGACGTTTCACAGGTATTTTAATTGGGTAGAGCTCCCCGCACAGCGCGATTCTCGTCGATTTTCAGAAGTAGTTTCTGCAACCCACCTCCACTTCAGATTCCTACGTTTACGTAGTCAATCTGACCGTTTTAAAGGCGTAACAAAAGTTATGTTAGGAAAGGGGTTCCTAAAATTTGATGACTTATGTTTAATTCAACAAAACGAAGTTTTAATACAAATACCATTGTATGAATACGTCTCGCAGTGATTTTGTATCGAACCTTCAAAGGAGTATCAAGCAACAAAGTCTTTTTGAGAGGTTTTTACAAAATATACAGTAGGAATTAATCTTTCCTATATACAATTTAAATCAGCTCCTGAGTCAATCAAAGCTATATAAGTCATGGTAACTGATTGATTTTCAATGTTATTTTCAGATAATATCTTTTTGTTGTATAATAGTCATAATTATGTACAAAGTTTCTAAATCTTCATTTGTTTCACTGTTAAAACTTCTTTTTGATGTTCAATGTTTGTTATTCTTATATCCATGTTTTGAGTAAAAGTTTTTATTTCATCAATTTGAAATTTTATTTGTTTTATCTCTTCCTGTAAATCATTTAGAGTTGCAAGTTCTTGTTGCTTATAATATTAAAATATATCTTTTATCTTATAAGAATTTGATAGATTTGGTTTAAGTTTTGGCTTTGTATTTTGCTGTTCTAAGACTTTTCTTATGTATTTTGCCTTAGATTCTTTATCTTCAATTTGATCTATCATTTCTATTAGTAACTCTTGTTCAGCAGTTAACATGTTTATTTGACATAAGCAATTTTCTATTTTTCATTTCTTCGACTATTCGAGATTTATCAATGTCAAGTTTGGGGTGATTATTCTCTAATAAGATTCTTCTTCTTTTATTCGATAAAACATTTACTTTGTTTCGTAATTGGGGCTATATGATCTTTTCACCACATTTAAATGATTCATTTCTTTTTTATGTTTTTTAATGTGTTTTTGATCATTAAACTTAGATTTTTTCTTTTCTTTTTCATATCTTTTATGTTTTTTGAATTTCTTATAAGGTAAATCCCTATAAGGTTTTGATTTTTTAAACATTTAAGAGGGTGGAGTTGGCATAGAAATGTCATATTGAGCACAAAAGAACTCCCAAATCTTTTTGTGGAAGTTTTGTGTCTTTTTTAAATTGAGATCGTTGTTGAGTACACAACTTAAGTCCTTCTTCTAACTTCATAATTTATGATTTCTCCAGGTTGAAAGTTCATCATATGGAATTGTTCCATAATGTATTTCTTTGAAAGATTCTTGAACTTTTTCATCGAGAGCTTTTGGAAGTCCAAATAAGAACTTCTTCCAAGTAGCGAGCCCAAGATCCCTGGGCCCGACATAAGTTTTGCTAAGAACACATCATGATACTATTTGAAATCACTAATTGTTCTACATTTTAAATTTTGTAAAATTTCAGAATTTCTTTCTGCAAAACAATTTGGACTAAAAATTATATTATCAAATGAAACTAAAATAAAACTATAATATAAAATAAGATTATAAGATAAAATGTTCAAACATTATATAACCAAAATAACTATTATAAATAAATAATATAATTAATTAACTAAAAATTATATTGTTTCAAATGAAACTAAAATAAAACTATAATAAAATAAGATTATAGTATAAAAAATGTTTGAAACATTACATAACTAAAATAACTATTATAAAACAAATATAATTAATTAACTAAAATTATATTATCAAATGAAACTAAAATAAAACTATAGTGTATAAAAAAATAAGATTATAGTATAAAAATGTTTGAAACATTATATAACTAAAATAACTATTATAAATAAATAATATAATTAATTAACTAAAATTATATTATCAAATGAAACTATAATAAAACTATAGTATAAAATAAATAAGATTATAATATAAAAATGTGTTTGAAACATTATATAACTAAAATAACTATTAAGTAAATAAATAATATAATTAATTAACTAAAAATTATATTATCACAAGAAACTATAATAAAACTATAGTATAAAAATAAGATTATAATATAAAAATGTTTGAAACATTATATAACTAAAATAACTATTAAGTAAATAAATAAATATAATTAATTAACTAAAAATTATATTATCGATGAAACTATAATAAAACTAGTATAAAATAGATTATAATATAAAAATGTTTGAAACATTATATAACTAAAATAACTATTAAGTAAATAAATAATATAATTAATTAACTACAAAAATTATATTATCAAATGAAACTATAATAAAACTATAGTATAAAAATGTTCAAGCATTATATATAACTAAAAAATAACTATTAAGTAACAAATAATATAATTTACTGTTTTTAAAATTAATGAAACTAAAATAAAACTATAGTATAAAATAATTCTATTTAATTGAGAGGAAATTGTTCTTAAAATTTGATTTGAAAAATTATTTTGTTGTTGAAGACCTTTTATGTCTTTAGTTTTATTTTCATCATCGCTGAACTTATTTGTTTGAAAGGTGGTGCTGGCTATTTCAACACCTTGAGTTTTGATTTTTATTTTCTTCCAAAGGAGGTGTGAGTTGATACTATCTTTTTTCAGAATTAGGTACTGCCTTCCATTCCTTTTGGAACATATTTATTTGTGAAAAGGATATTTTATTTGGATTATTTGGCATAAATATCAAAATATGTAACACGGATATTCATTTAATAAGCCTATAGTTTCGATACCATTGCTCCTAAATTTTTCTTTTATTTCTTTGATAATTTAGAGAAACCATCTCTCTTTTTCTTTATGCCTTCGTGATTTTGCTTCTTTCTGTGATATCTTCTTTGCCTATTTCAAACATATTCTCTCATGGTCATCATCACGAGTCATGTCTCCCATCATTCATACATCATTTCCAAAAATGCTGAGCACCTATCCATAGTCTTAACAAACAGAACTAAAGAGTACAACCCAAGAGAGTAAATTAAATCTGTAACTTCTCCATACAGTTTCACTGATCAATGATTGACCTTTCGGGGCTTTCAAGGTTCACTTTAAAATAAGAATTAGAAGACCTTGCAGAGTATGATCTTGTTAAGTTTTCTTTTCTTGGCTCAAAATTTCCTTGTCCATCTTCTATTATGGATAAGAGTTTTGGTTGTTCAATTGGTTTTGGGGCTAAGAGTTGTTTAAAATCTATTCGAGGATCAGGTTAAACAGCCCTGCTGAATTGGGTTTTAATTACGATCACTGAAGTTTTTCTCTCATTTGTTTCATAAATTAAAGTTTGATCTTTGGTGAGGATAAAAGGCAATTTGATCGATTAATTGGGTTATTACTTTATGAGGCTCTATACTATAAAAGATGTTCCTGATCTGTGATCCATGTCATAATTTTGAGTTTGAATGTTTGTAGTCAGGCTTTATGAATGCTCTTATCATTCATACAGCCTAACTCTGTGCTCGATAACAAAGAGTCACACCGGTCCAAAGGATTATTTTGTTTCCCATTAACCCAGAAGGGACCCCGAATTTGTTATGTCTTGCATCACGTTGGCATATACATATAGGTTTGGTCTAACCCTAACCCGCAGCAAGGGCTCACGCTACCGGATACCCTATGTAGAATTTGAATTTTTCTTTTCAATTTGCTCATCTTTAAGATCTAAGAGTTCGATAGTTTGCCTCAACCTATCAATGAGAGATTTTAAAGAGACTTTATTCTATAATCTTTCTCGAATCTCAAAGTTCCTATTTTATAGTTCTTGATATTTGCTTTCGCATTTCCCAATTTTTTATGTAATCAGTTCTCAATCTTCTATAAATGATATGTTTTGTTTTCAAATTGTTGAGCATTTTCTCAGAGCAGCCTGCTGTTCATCAATCCTCGGGATGAACATTTGAATTAAGATTTGTTAAATTCTTGATAACGGATATTTACCCTTTCTACGTAATCTGGATTCACCATGGGACCACCAACGAATCACCCCACCTCACTCTGGGATTTGCATGGCCACCAACTGATACATCATCACCAACGCTGTAGGGAATCATAATTACTTTGAAAGAATACAAATGTAAATTTAATCAAAATTTCAGAAGAACTCGCTCTATACCAAACTCTCCTCAGGACCTTCTAAACAATTTGAACATATATAATTTGAACAGTAAATATTAAAAATTTGAGCAGAATATTAGTAATTTTATTTTGAAATCTTCAGCACGCACAAGGCCAGAATAACTGCTTCTCGTTGAACCCACCGTAGAATAGGTTCAGAGGTTTGAAGCTCAAATGATATACTATTTCAAGTTGATGATATTTGAACAAAACATGCAACAAGATGCGTAGCACTGAATTAAAATTCGTTCCAAGATTGAAATTTGAACTAAATTTATTTAACTTTGAAAATCTTATAAACTTTGTTAAGCTTTTTAACCGAAAGCTTTACGTTGAGTCGAGCCGATACACGCTCTCGTAGCTTCTCTAACTCTTTCTCTCACTAAACTTATCCTGTCTAACTAAGGAGACAACCCCTCCTTATGTAGGAAATTTTTGGATTTGAAATAAAAATTTGACGTCCACACAGTGGATCAAAAGGGACTTTTCAAACTTTAAAGAGTCACTTGCTTTTTTGAAGAGTCACCTACTTTTACTATTATCACTGTCTCATTTCTTTCGTGCTGTGAGCTTATGCTTTTGAAAGCGAACAGTCACAGCTCGTCTCTTTGAAATGATCCGATGCTATCACACCATCTGTGGGTCCGTGATCTTCCATTCTTCATTGAACCTGGCCGTAAGAGAGCATCCACTGGTTTTCGGAATTCGGAAACCGCCTTTTCTCTAAGGCAAAGGCTTTTTGTATTACTGTATCCTCCTTTATCCTCTTATTCAAGTGGCGAAGGGAGACCATAGGCGTCTTCGCTCGCTGAGGAATACTGGCTAAGCCAGATCTTCTTCTCCAGTCCGGGTCAAAGAAGCCTGAGGAGGTTTCGCCGCAGATCTCTCGACTTTTCGAGATATGCCCCACGCCGAGCTCAAGGAAATGAGTTTTTTGAAATCGGGCCGTGCATAGTCGGACCAATTAGGTACTGGGCTGAGAAGAAGGCTTTTCAACTCGCTAAGCCAATGACTCCAAGCAAAGATCAAAGCTGGCTTCGAATTTTAAAGGCAATTTCACCATTTGATTAATTCCCTAGCCAAAAACTTGGTGAATGCTTGATGGATCGTGGGTATTAATGGGTCTCAACAAAGAATCCAATGGATCCTTAATTGAGAACAGAAGAAAAGGAATAACTGGCTTCGTGAGGGAAAAGCTACAATTTGATCTAAGTACCGTGCCTGGGTGATTTCTGCATGTAAAATATTCGATTAGCTCCATAAGAAGCCACCATTCCAAAACCAATCTGGAAATATTTTTGAACTTTTTCATTCCAGCTTAAAACCAGGAATGAGTTTCTGGGCCCGACATGAAAAAACATATGGTACCATTTTTTAGAAATACAAAAATCAAAAGTTCGAGGATCAAAATGTCGAAAATCTTTTATGAGTAAAATATTCGACCAATCTTTTCATTTATAACCTTCAAAATTTTACCTCAGCAGCAAGTCATTACCCTCGTGGTTCATGATACGAGAAATTTATAGACTCCGTATTTACGAGTAATGAATTGTGAGAATTGCACGGGTTTTCAGTATTTCGCTGAAATGAAATACTTCATTTTGAAAATCTTTACCCTTAATCTCACCGTAAACCCACAATGATCAAAGCTCTAAAATTGTAGCAACAATTTTTTGTTCTTCGCTTGGTATGTACCGGAGTCGAGTTTGGAAAGAAGGGTTAAGGGTTTTTCCCAAAACCTCGAAACGATTTGAGGTTCACTTCGCATTGCATAAGAGGCCTTTGAAGGGTTTTATCGATCTGCTTACTGCCTATTTCCTCGTAAAAATTCCCTGCAAGGAAATTCAAATATTTAAAGATCCTTCACCCAATTTAAAATCAAAAACAGATAAAATAGCTTGCCATCTCAAAAAATCCGTTTGAAACGATTTGGCGACATCTGTAAAATTCTCGCATTTTCAAGAATCAACTCTTGGGTTAAATTTTTTATCAAAACACTACTTTGAAATTTTTTGAACGCATAAACAATTAATAAAATTCTTTTAACTGTTGAATACCCAATCGTGGACCACTCCAAACACCGAGTGGAAATCTAACAATTGAAATTTTGTTTTGGAAATCTTGTGTTTTAAAGATTCCACTATATCCTATATAGCCTGAGGCATCCGTCTCATGATAGAAAGGCTTCTCAAAGTAAGATACTAAGCAAGGAAGTTCCTTAACCCGAATTTTTACTTGTTTGACTACCCGGTATGTTCTCACTGCAAGTGGGTTTTTCTTAACCTTTGAAATAAAGGTTTAATCAAGATTCTATACTGCAACCTCAAATATATAGCTTAAAGCACGTAAACCTCAGGAATCGTGTTTTTACCTTGATTTGTAAAATTTATTAGCAAAATTTGCCAGCTTTCTGAATAGGTTTTATTTAATTCTCGATGAATGTCAAAACCTAAAAACCTAATAATACTTGTTTGGAAACAATTTATTTTTGTTTAAATAACTAAACCATATTATCTCTACAATTTGAAAAATTTTTAAGGTTTGAAATGCTTCTTATTAGAATTTGAAAATATGAGAACATCACCAATGCAAACAATAGAAAATCTAAAGATATTCATTGAATATTTCATTCTATCATATTTTGAAATTAAGAGCTGGTACAAATGGCATTACATTCCATTCATAATGTCCAAATCGGAATCAGAATGCCGCTTTGTACCCTTCCTGAGCCATTTGGAATTTGCCAAACCATTTCCATATCAAATTTTGAAAATATTGTTGCATTATAAATCCTTTGAATTAAATCCTTTTATTAGGTATAGGATACCTAATCCATTGTAGGACTTTTATTCAATTGCTTATAATCGATCACTAACCTCGGAGTTTCTCTTTCAGTTCTCGTTTTTTACATAAAACACAACCTATGGTGAATGACCGGGTCTTATTAATTTTTTATTTAAGAGGTCATTATTTTTTTTGCAATATTCAAGGAGTTCCGACTCATTTGAATAGGTCTCGCTTCATGGAATTTATTTTTCTTTAAAATCTTTCATATGGTAATGAAACTATTATGCTGCCGTTTTCTATTCCAAAATGCATTTGGTATGTAAGAACAAAGATTTTCCTCTATTTGTTTTTGAATATTTTTATTCTTTTCTCGAACTTGTTTCTTGATTGTAAATTTTCTTCGGGCTTCTTTTATATCAGATTTCTTTTGAAGAAATTTTACATGTTTTTTGTTTCATAAAGGCAAATAAAAATTTTGAACTTGATTTATTTCTTTGACTTCTACTCCCTTTTATAAATTCAAAAGAATTTCTGACTTTATATTTGGCTTTTAACTCTTTTATCATCTATTTGAAAAGGATAAAGTCGTGTTAGAAACCCGGTTCCTAATACAATTGATGACTTATATTTTGATCAGTAAGAATGAAGTTTAATACAAATACCATTTTGCAAATATGACCTTGTGGTATTTTTGTATTGAACCTTCAAAGGATCATTACTTAATGTTGATAACTTTTGAGAAGTTTTTACAAAATATACAGAGGAATTAATCCTCTCAGATACAATTTAAATCACTCTCGAATCAATCAAAGCAATCAAAAAACCCGCTTGTAATTAGGATTGATTTCTAAGGTTATTTTGTATACCATCTTTTGTTTTTGTACAATAGTCATACTATGTACAAAAGTTTCAACTTTCTACTTGTTTCTTCCTGCTAAATTTTTCGATTTCTAAATCAAGTTATTCTCTTTTCTCCTAAGTTTTCGAGTATAATCTTTAATTTATTTTATTTGAATTTTATTTGTTTGAATTTCTTCCTCAGAATCTTGTAGGGTTGCGTTCATTCTTTTATAATTTTGAATTATATCTTTCATTTGATAAAGATTTGATAAATTTATTCTGGGTTTAGTTTGTTAAGTCAAGTTCTAATATTTTTCTTATGTATATTGCTTTGGTTTTTATTCTCTAATCTGGTTTATCATTTCTATTAACAATTTTTGCTCACAGCTTATCATATTTATTTCATATAAATAATTTTCTATTTTTTCAATTTCTTTTTCATTTTCTCGAATTTGCTCGATTTATCGCTCTGCATATTTGAAGTATTATTCTCCTAATAATATTATTCTTCATTATCCGATAAAATATTAACTTTGTTTACAATTAGGCTATATGTCCCTTTTGACCACATTTAAAACATCTAACTTCTTTCTTATGATGTTTTTTGTTTTGTTTGTTCTCGTGGGTTTTTTAGATTTAATTTATTATCTTTTTTAAATTTTTCAATTTTTTATAAGGAGGTAAATCCTCATAAGGTTTTACTTTGGAAAAATTGATCAGTGGAATTGGCATCTCAATGCCATATTGAGAACAAAAAGATCCTAAATCTTTTGTGTTTTAAGATCCTTTTTGATTTGAAATTGAAGTCTAAGTTGAGTGCACAACTTAAGACCTTCATTTTTTACTTCACTAATCAAATCTCCATAAGAAAGATTATCAGTATGGAATGAAAAACCCCATTATATCTTTCTTAAAGATTCTTTAATTTTTGTCGTGGCTGGGTTTAAGGCCAAAGAGAAATCTTTCTTTCCAATAAGAAGCCCTAGCATCATTCCTAGTCATCACTTTGGCTAAGAATACATCATGATACCATTTGAAATCACTAAGAGTTCTACATTTTAAATTTCAAGAGTTCAGATTTTTTCTCAACAAACATCTCTGGATTTCCTATAAAATGTTTTCATATTGTATGAACCGTAGTAATGATTGCATCTTGTTCCTCTTCATTAACACCGTTATTAAAATTTTCTTTTTTCAAAGGAGAAAATTTTCCCACTAAGATCTTAACGTGCAAGAAACCCCCGTTAGAAGTAATCGGATAAAGATTATGATCTTCTTCATCTAACAAATACGTAGCCTCGCCATTTGCATTTGGACGTAAGAACAATCAAGATTTCATGTTCAGAGAGGCTATCTATATTCCAAGAATATATTTCATAGCTTATTATAACTGCTTTTGTTTTAAAATGGCTTTCTTCGAATCAGAACTGAGGTGTTGGTCTTTGATAATAATTTTTTGATCTTCGTGCCATGTTTTTAATCTATTTATTTGATCTTTCTTTCTTTATCGATAAATTATTCATATGTATTTAAGATTCAAATTCTGCCCACTTAAGAAATTTATTTGATCTTTAAGAGGAAGGACCTTTAATACTTCTCCATTGTATTTAAATTTTTTGAGTCAAAATTTTTATTGAATCTTTCACAGTTATTGTGTCCTCTAATTTTAGTTGTTTTATTGGTTTGAACATATGATTATCAAGAATCTTTCTTTTCGTGTTTTTCAAGTTTTTCCTAAATATAATTTTTGTAAACATTTTCCCTTCAATTCTATTTAATTGAGAGGAAATTGTTCCTAAATTTGATTTGAAAAATTATTTTGTTGTTGAAGACCTTTTATGTCTTTTAGTTTTGTTCTATTTTCATCATCAGTTTGAACTTGTTGTTTGAAGGTAGGCTATTATTTCAACACCTTGAGTTTGATTTTTATTTCTTCCAAGGAGGGTGAGTTGATCTTATCTTTTTTGAGTGAAATCTTATATCTTGCATTCATTTTGGAACATATTTATTGTGAAAAAGGATATTTTATTTGATTATTTGGAAGCATAAAATACTCAAAATATCTTGAACATTAGGATATTCATTTCAGTATTTCCATAGTTTGATATATTGATCTCTAAATTTTCTTTTATTTCTTTTGATAATTTTAAGAAAAACCATTCTCTTACTATGTTCTTGATTTTGCTTCTTTTCTTAGATATTCTTTATTACATTTCAAACATATTCCTACTGCTGTCATCTCATCATGAAGTACGTGCGGGCTCATCATTTGGTGACATCATTTGAGAAAATGTTGGAGACCTATATGGAGAATTTTGAATGTTTGGTTCAGTCCTTGTATATTTTAAATCTGGAATAGTAGAGGAATAGTCTACTTCTTCTAGATTTAAATTTGGTACGTTTGTTTGACCATACGAAGGGTTCTAATTTCTAAATAAGAATTAGAAGACCAGGAGTATGATCTTGTTAAGTTTTTCTTTTCTTGGCTCAAAAATTTCCTTGTCCATCTTCTATTATGGATACCAAGAGTTTTGGATTGTTCCAATTAGTTTTTGAGGGCTAGAGTTGTTTAAAATTCCACATTAAGAGGATTGTGTTAAACATTCCCAAGGAATTAGTTTTTTGGAATTATATTTGAGTTTTTCTCATTTTGCTTGCCAAATTAAAGTTTGATCTTTTGGTGAGGATAAAAGGCAATTTGGTTCAAACTCTAGAAGTCATTACTTTATAGTATCACTCGTAGCATACTATAACGACCACATTCTGAGATCTAGGATCCATGTAATTTGAGTTTGAATGTTTGAGTCGTCGAGACGCATGATTTTCCATGTTTCAATGAGTCGCTCGGGTTTGGATCCCGACGGGGTGAAATACTTTGAATCCAGAAGGTTGTCTTATTTGTTTCAATCCTTTAGAGGATGGGACAAATTATGTGCTGTATTCACGTTACATCATATTATATAGTTTAATATTTGTTAATTGGTTGTTTATCCTTTGAATAATCTGTGTGTTGGTACCTTTCGATTTTGTTATAGATCTTTAAATCTGAATTATTGTTGTATCTTGAAACATATCGATGACATTATAATTGATTCAATCTTTGATTAAAGTTCTGATACATAGTTCTTTGATATTTTAGTTTGTAGCGTTTTCGATTTTTGCATGTCGCGTTAATCAATTGCTGAAACGAAGTTGCTCGTTGTTGTTCTGCGTTTAACATATACCCAGTTGTTGTCAATCTGGATGAACGTGTTGACATTGTTCCGTCGGGTGGCGTTATCTTATTCTCGAATGAAATTTGGTTCTACGCCTTGGCGGACCGCCACGGATGCGTTCGCCGGTTGGTGCGACCGGATGCGGCTGGTGACGACCAACGCTGCTTCGCGAATCTGTTGCTAATCGCAATCGTTGTCAAAAATTTTGCGAACAGCTGAATACCGAACTCTGCCGAAGGTTCATTGTTTGAACATATCGTGAACGATCTTGCTTTTTGGATTTCGGCGGTTGTTCTTTATCTAAGTTTTGAAGTATAATCTTAATTTATTTATTTGAATTTTATTTGTTTAACTTCTTCCTGTAAATCTTGTAGGGTTCTTGGTTCATTCTTTTTATAATTTTGAATTCTATCTTTCATTTTGATAAGATTTGATAAGTTTATTAAGGTTTAGGTTTATTAAGCCGTTGTTCTAATATTTTCTTATGTATATTGCTTTGGTTTCTTTATCAACGTTTGTCTATCATTTTACAATAACAATTCTTGTTCGTAGATTATCATATTTATTTGACATAAACAATTTTCTATTTTTTCAATTTCTTTTTCATTTTTCAATTTGTTTGGGATTTATCAGTTTCAGAAGATGAAGTATTATTCTCTGAATAATATTCTTCTTCATTATCTGATAAAATATTAACTTTGTTTTTACAATTAGGGGCTATATGTCCCTTTTGACCACATTTAAAACATCTAACTTCTTTCTTATGATGTTTTTGTTTGTTTTTGTTCTCAGGGAGGTTTTAGATTTAAATTTATTATCTTTTAAATTTTGAATTTTATAAGGTAAATCCTATAAGGTTTTGATTTTTGGAAAGTGGCTGGGTGGAATTGGCATCGAATGCCATATTGAGAACATAAAAAAGATCCTGATCTTTTTTGAAAGCTTTAAGATCCTTTTTGATTTGAAATTGAAGTCTAAGTTAGTGCACAACAAGACCTTCATTTCTTAAGCTAATCAAATCTCCATAGAAGATTATCATATGGAATTGTTCCATTATATCTTTCTCTTAAAGATTCTTGAATTTTTGCTGTCAGGGCTGTTGGAAGGCCAAAGAGAAATCTTTCTTTCCAATAAGAAGCCCTAGCATCATTCCTAGTCATCACTTTGGCTAAGAATACATCCAATCATTTGAGAAGTCGGCTAGAGTTACTACGTTTTAAATTTTGAAAGAGGAGTTGAATTTCTTTCAACAAAACACCTTGGGTTTCCAATAAAGTGTTTTGTTATTGTGTAGACGAATGTGATTCCATCTTGTTCACGCTTTAACTACATTAACCTTGGTTAATATTAAAAATTTCTTTTCGATTGAAAATTTTCCCACCAGTATCTTAATGTGCCCGATGAAACTACTGTTAGAAATGCTTTGGACAGCATTATAGATCTTTCATCTAACAAATATCTGGTTCCTACCATTTGCATTTGGCGAAAAGGCAATCAAGATTCCATGTTGGAGGGCCATCTATATTCCAAGAATATATTTCACAGTTATTATAACTGTTTTGTTTTAAATGGCTTTCTTCGAACTGTAAATCTGGAGGTGTTGGTCTTTGATAATAATTTTTTGATCTTTGGTGCCATGTTTTTAATCTATTTATTTGATCTTCTTCTTTATCAGATAAATTATTCATAGAATAATATCGGAAGATTAGGTTTTTACATTTCCCACTTAGTATTTGATCTTTAAGAAGAGGAAGGATCTTTAATACCTATTGTATTTAATTTTTTTTTTTTTTTTGAGTCAAAATTTTTATTAAATCTTTATTCATTGTGTGTGTGCTTTTAAAGGTTTTATTGGTTTGAACATAAGATTATCAGTAATCTTTTCTTTTTCAGGTTTTTCAGGTTGTTCTGAAATATAATTTTTTGTAAACATTTTCCCTTGATTCTATTTAATTGAAATTGACCTAAATTGATTTGAAAAATTATTTTGTTGTTGAAGACCTTTTATGTCTTTTAGTTTTGTATTTCCTATTTTCATCTATGCGATTTGGAACATTTGTTTGAAGGTGAGGCTGTATTTCAACACACCAGGTTTGATTTTATTTCTTCAAAGGAGGGTGAGTTGATACTATCTTTTTTGGAATTAGTACATCTTCCATTCCTTTTGGAACATATTTATTTGTGAAGAAAAGGATATTTTGTTGATTATTTGAAGCATAAATATCAAAATGTGAACATTGGGATATTCATTCCATTGTTTCCATAGTTTGATACCGACTGTTCTCTAAATTTTTCTTTATTCTTTTGTATTTAGAGAAAACCATTCTCTTTCTTTATGTTCTTGATTTTGCTTAACTTCTTAGATATTCTTCAATACATTTCAAACATATTCTCCGTTGTCATCATCATGAGCTGTGCAGGCTCATCACTTGGTGACATCATTTGAGAAAATGTTGGAGACCTATCTGGAGAATTTTGAATGTTTGGTTCAGTCCTTGTATATTTTAAATCTGGAATAGTAGAGGAATAGTCTGTAACTTCTAGATTTAAATTTATTGGCTGTTGACCTTCATGGAAGGGTTCTAATTTCTAAATAAAATTAGAAGACCTTGCAGTATGATCTTGTTAAGTTTTCTTTTGTAAACCAAAATTTCCTTGTCCATCTTCTATTATGGACCTAAGAGTTTTGCAAGAAAAGTTCCTGTTCCAATTGGTTTGGGAAGATAAGAGTTGTTTAAAATTCCATTACGAGGGATTGTGTGCAAACATTCCCAAAGGTAGTTTTGGAAATTATATTTATTGAGTTTTCTCATTTGCTTGCCAAATTAAAGTTTGATCTTTTAGTGAGATAAAGACATGAATTTGGATTATTTCAAGTCATTACTTTATAATGCTCTCTGTATACTATAAGTATATTCTGAATCTAGGATCCATGTCATAATTTTGAGTTTGAATGTTTAGAGTCGGGAAGCAGATGCTCTTATCATTCTACAATCCTTTAGGTTTTGGATAACGGTGAAATACACCGGTCCAAAGGATGTATTTGTTTCCGACAACCTTAGAAGGGAATCACGGAATTTGTTATGTCTTGCGTCCGCATGAGACATGCCATATAGGTTGTCTAACCTAACACAGTTAGGGTTTGGGCGCTACTGAGATGAAAACCACATATGTAAGATTTTGAATTTTCTTTTGAATTTGTTCTAGATCTTTAAGATCTAAGAGTTCGATAGTTTGTCTCGAACCTATTGAATGATTATTACCGAGATTTTGATTACATGTCTTACGAGATTCAAAAGTTCCTATTTGTATAGTTCTTTGATATTTTGTTTTGGCATTTAATTTTTTTATTCTGTTCCAAATTATATATGTTCAAATTGTTTAGAAGGTCCTGAGGAGAGTTTGGTATCAGAGCCAAGTTCTTGCAAAATTTTTGATTAAATTTACATTTGTATTCTTTCAAAGTAAAGTATGATTTCTACGAGTTAACGTTGAAGTCAAATGATATATCAGTTGGTATTACATAAATCCGATGAAATTAGGTGGTGTTGGTAGTCCCTTTCTGATGTAAATCCATTTGTAGAAAAAGTAGAAATAAATTACACTCAAAAAATTTATGAGTACTAGTTCAAATACGGGGTTCATCGAGTTGATGAACTAACTTAGGCATATACAGAAAATACTCAGCAATTTGAAAACAAACTTTTAAAATGTTTAAAACATTATACCTTAAAATAACTAATAAATAAATAAATAATATAATTAGTGCTAAAAATTATATTTATCAAATGAAACTATATAATAAAACTATAAAGTATAAAAATGTTTCAAGCATTATACCAACTAAAATAACTTTATTAAATGTAAATAAATAATATAATTAATTAACTAAAAATTAATGAAACTAAAAATAAAACTATATTATAAAAATAAGGGTACAATATAAAAATATTTGGCTATTATATAACTAAAATAACTATTAAGTAAATAAATAATATAATTAATTAACTAAAGTATATTATCAAATGAAACTATAATAAAACTATAATAAAAATAAGATTATAATATAAAAAATATTTTTTATGGCTTATTATATAGCAAATAACTATTAAATAAATAAAATAATATATTAATTAACTAAAAATTATATTATCAAATGAACCTATAATAAAACTATAGTATAAAAATAAGATTATAATATAAAAATGTTTGAAACATTATATAACTAAACTAACTATTAAGTAAATAAATAATATAATTAATTAACTAAAAATTATATTATCAAATGAAACTATAATAAAACTATAGTATAAAAATAAGATTATAGTATAAAAATATTTCCAAACATTGTATAACTAAAATAACTATTAAGTAAATAAATATGCAAGTAATTAACTAAAATTATATTATCAAATGAAACTAAAATAAAACTATAGTATAAAAATATAAATTATAAGTATAAAAATGTTTCTAACATTATATATAACTAAACAAAGATTACTAGTAAATAACTAAGTTTGAAACATTATATAACTAAAATAACTATTAACTAAATAACTAATATAATTAATTAACTAAAAGTATATGCTATATTATTGTAAATTATAAAAATAAAAATAAAACTACAGTATAAAAATATATATTATATAAACTACTTCAACACCAAAATAAAACTAAATAACATATGCATAAGAAACAAAATTAATGAATAAAAGAAACATACCTTAATTCACAAAAGATCTTCAAAAATTATGATAAAGAACAAAAGAAAAAAATTATTTGAGGAGTGAAATGGGTTTAGATGTGGATGGATGAGTTTGTAATGAAAGTGTATATGATTTTAGGGTATTTATAGAATTTTTGGAATCAAAATAGCTGGATTGTCTGTGATTTTATTTCTTAGTTGGATTTGATTTTAGTTTTCAGAAATCTAACCGTTAGATCATCATACTCTATCCGTTAGAAATCATTATGGACCGTTAGATCAAGCTTGATTTAAAATAAACCGTTGGATAAAATATGGCCAGATTGGTTTTAACGAAAAGGCGATTTAAATGCAGACTAAGTGGATCAAAAACAGAAAAATATATAAGGGCCAGGATAATTCAGGAAAAATTGCCGAAAAAACACCGAAAAAATGCCGATAAATTGACGAAAATGGCGGCTGGGCGCTTATCGGTAGTGTAAATCGAATACTTAGAAAAATCGGCAAAAAAATGACCATTTAGAAAAATTGATTTTCGATTTTCCGCGTTTTTCTGGTAGATTTTTCCATCCAAAATCGTTTCCGGCCTGCAGAAAACCGATTTTCTCGAAAAAATCGGCCTTTGATTTTTTGTCCAGTGATATCTAGTTGATGGTATTTATCCCAAGTGATACCGACATTTGTAAACCAATTCAGTGTCTCTGAGTTTGAAGAAAAAATTTTATAAAGCACAAAATTCGGCAGTAAAGATATAGAAACGGGCATTTGGGGTACTGGCTTTGGGTTTTGCAGTGTCTTTGTTGACCAACACGTTTTTGGATGACTGCATAGATATTATGAAAACGTGCGCAATAATGCATGTATGAATTAAGGACAAATGAGATATTGGTAATGAAACTTTGATGGGTAATAATATAGAAGTGTCGCATGCGTATAGCAGAATTAGAAAGGCTTACGTACGAATCCATTATTAGATCGGGGCGGTGTTCTTATTCTCCATGATAAGATCTTATCGAACATTTATGGGAACGACATGGCAACTAACAGCCTCTATCAATTTCAAGTTGAAGTTATTTTTTCAATTCCAATTTCAATTTCATGTTGTGTATTTTAATTCAAATTTCAGTGTTGTATTTTAATTCCAATTCTTCATGTTATCACCAATTCAATTCCAATTTCAATTTCAAGTTATCTTTTCAATTCCAATTGCAAGCTTATAATAAATAATTACAAATTAAAAAATAATAGCAACATAATATCTTGTTAAAATTAAAGCGACTTTTTATGCGCATACATCTTGAGTTATTCCGATATATTTGTAGAAATTGGGTGAAACCAGTAGTATCGATTTCCATGATTTTAATGTCTAAATTTGCATTTAGATTTCTTTTCTCTTTCTTCAATTTCTCTTATTTACGATGTTGCTCAATGCTATCTCTTGTTGAGCATAAGATTTTGTGTGTCCATTGCTTTTCTTCGTTGTCTTCCATTCTTTCATTAGGTGGTGATGATATATTGATCTTTCAACATCGGTTTGCTTCTCTTTGTTTTAAGTTGTTTTCTTGACCTTTATGCCCAATGGCCTGTCGGGGTTGGAAGTGAGCAGGGGTTAAGTGTCATCACGAAATATGGAGTTGAATAGCAGGATTCAACATGAGTTGATTTAGCAGGACTACCAGTTGAATGAGTTTTTGCTCTCTTATTGCTGGTCAGATTATCAGTCCATTTCCGCTCCATTTTCAATATATTCCAACAATGCTCGTATTGAAATGGTTTTCCAATAAACTTAGCAAACATTTCTTTTGCTTCATCAACCTGAAAAACATATGTAAGATATCAAAGTTTATATCTTACATTATTTTGCTCGGTGTGTCCACTTTGTCGGAGTCTTTCAATTTGACTATGAAAACCAACAAATTTGATGCATTTTGCATTGCTCCAGTCAACGACTTTAATGAAGATTGAGCATCTTCATGATTGCCTCCATGAAGTTCTAAGTATTGCAATATTTTTGCCCAGAATGCACTATTGTTGTTCATTCCCAGTAATTGCATATTTGCTCGTATTAAGTCACGCAGACACAATTAATTTATCTTCTTCTACAGATAAGTTCTTTGTCCTTTGCGATTTTCTCAATCTTGGAACAACTTCATTTTGTACTGGCGCCAATACTGTGGGATTGCTCTGAATAGTATCATCATATAAATCGGTGTCGTTAATACTTAATCTCGATTAAAACGAGTCATATTGCAAATGTCTACAAATATATATATATATATATAATCAATTTGAATGGTAATTTATAAAGTATACAAATAAATCTATCAATTATAAAATTTATAATCAATTTAAAGAATGAACAATTTATCAATTAAAAAATTGATCCAATTTATCAATTTAAATTTAAAATCAATTTGTCAATTTAAAAAATGAAATTTATTAATTTAAAAAATTATAATCAATTTAAAGAATAAGCAATTTATAAAATATACAAATGAATTTATCAAAAATAAAATTTAAATCAATTTAAAAAAAATTAGCAATTTATCAATTTTTAATTTAAAAAATCAAATTAATTTAAGAAGGCAACACCGTTTTTCTTTCTTCTTTATTATACCCTCCTTCTTTCTTTCTTCCCTCTTCCTCCCTTTCACAACGACTCTGCATGGTGTGGGCTATATTTGTCTTCTTCATACTTTTATTTCTTCCTCTTTATTCTGTATTTGTTGCTTCCTCTTCCTCCTTACAATGGCTTTTGTAGTGACAAGAGAGTACAGGGTTTAGAACAGCGGGGTTCGGGAAGCTAGGGTTTCGAAGGCAATGATTCAAGGTAAGTTCCTTTCCCCTTTGAATATCTGTATTTTTATAGAAATTGAAATAAAATATAGTCGTTGAGATGGACATGAGCCATCAACGGTTATTTTCTCGTCATCCTGGTCTATAAAGTTCTTTAAATATGGGCAAAATTACGGATCTTTGATTTCTTACTCTCTGATGCCATGGATTTGGAGAGCAGGTACACTGTGATTTGGGTCTTAGTTTTAGTAGTTACGAGTTGGCACGTGCGCTAAGTTGGAGTTACTCTTAAACGATTTTCTCCGATCAGAAATTTCTATCAACAGTAGTTGAAGCAATCAGAAATTTCCTGTGCTCTACAGAAGAACTCAGATTACAAGATTCTTACAAGAAAAATCAAATTCTATGCCGATTGTCAAGAAAGAAAGTTAAAGCAGAGGTGAGGTGGTGTTTGATTGAATAAAGAATACCCAGTTTCTTAAGCTTGAGTGCACTGAAGGTGTTTGATAAAATTCCTCTTAAATTCTATTCTTCACTTGCTCTGTTTTACAGCTTTCAGAGTTGTATTATTTAAAGTGTTAAGAATATTAACAGTTATGTTGCAGTTCATTTTCACGGCAACATGTTTCTTAATGAGTAGAAGAGGGGAATGCGTTATGGGGAAAGTGGAAACTTGGATGGATATATGGGAAGGATGTGGGTGTATCATCTTCTTGTAAGTTCTGAGAAGCTCTCATGTTCTCTTTGTTGATGAAAAGATGTCATTCATATTGTACATTAGGAAGCTTTTTTGTGAGGGAAGAAGGTAAGTTCAGGTATAGTAGATTTAGGCTTTGGTTATGAAATCATTTAAAAGTGTGACAGTTTCTATCGATACAGAGGTGAAAAGGAGATATTTCGCCACAAATAAGGCAGGGAAGAAGAAAATCAAAGGGCAGTGAGGGAAGAAAAGAGTCATGAGATGATTGTTAAGTCTTTAAATGGGTTTTTGAAAGGAAGAGTATCACGGACGGATTTTTTTTACTCCGGTCACCAGAGACCAAAACAAGAAGGCACCTTCAAAAATTGAGTTTATTCTCAGGTTATAGCAATGTTTAAAGAAGATGAGTGAAATGACATATTATTTTATCATATTATTATTTAAAATAAAGATAACAAATATAACTTATTCACATAATTTATTTCAATAAACTACTCTTAAGCATTTGTTGTTTCTTTTTCAAATAAAAATAAGACCGTTTGTTCATTTAAAACAATTAGTTTAATGCATTAAAGAAATTAGGCGCATTCCGATTGATTAAGTTGATGGTATAAAAGAGGAAAGGATACGGCCCAAAGTTTTCAAGTTCACAATGATAATAAATTTGTTAAAAATAATTTACTATATTGAAGAATAAATGGAAATTTTTTTAATAATTTTGATTTTTAACTTTTACAAACTTATGCATGAGTCATGTGATACTGTGATAGAGCTCTGCTGAGCAGGGAAGGGAGGCAGTCGCGGGTGTTCAGTGGAAACATCTGCACAAGTAGAAGGTTTTAAAAAAGAAAGAAGAAAAATAGAGTAACGGTGAGAAGGTTTGTCACGCTCTGCACGTATTCAGCCAATTTCAACATAAACCCTAGTTTTCGCTCACTTTCTCTTTCTGCAACATCTGTTTGCGACAATGTCATCGACCTTAGAAATCGAAGCTCGAGAGTAAGTTTTCTTTTTCATCTACCTCCCCTACCGTCTATATTCTCTCCAATCTTTGCTAATTTCGGTTGAAACCCCCTGTTTGGACGCGGAGAAAACCCACGAAAGGAAAAATGGAAGGATAAATTCCTGAGCTCGTTTCATTTGATTTTGAAATTTTATGTGGCGACATTTCTGTGCGGATTCGGTGAAGTGTCATTTGTTTATTCTCTTTTTTCTAAACGGTCTCGGCAAACCACACAGTGGGTTGAAAAATGTCATGGGAAATGCTGGTTGATTATACAAGTAATAGTTTAAAAGATTCAGCACTGTATTTCTTTTCATTGCTTTTCATTTTTCTCCTGATTTTCCCCAAATTAAAGCCCCATTAAAAAATATTTTCTGAAATATATACCTCCGTCAGAATAACTGAGCTTTTAATTTTTTTACGATCTACACTGGCCTAGTTGAAGGTTGGCTTGAGTGCTTTGAGATATGATTTCTTCCAGTATCTTAAGTTATCAAATTAGTGTTTCGATGTGAAATAAGCTAATTATCTGTATTTCTTAAATTTTCAGTGTCATTAAGATTGTGCTTCAGTTTTGTAAAGAAAATTCGTTGCACCAAACGTTTCAGACATTACAAAGTGAGTGTCAGGTTTCTTTGAATACGGTTGACAGCCTCGAGACCTTTATAGCTGATATTAATAGTGGAAGGTGGGATGCAATATTGCCTCAAGTGGCACAACTCAAGCTTCCCAGAAAGAAACTGGAGGATTTGTATGAGCAGGTAGATTGGTGCATATTTAATAAAAATGAAATTGTTCCATATTGCTTTATGGTTCATTCGTAGTCTTTATCGGTTCTTATGGGTGGAGAATGTTCTGGAGGATTAGAGTAAGAAGGGCCATTGGGTTTCAGTAGACACCTAAATGATTGGGATTTAGATGATGTCCAGGCTCGTTTCTTGAGGCTCCAATATACTCTACTAAGGAGGGAATATAATGATAAAGAGTGATATGGTGGTGGGGGGGGGGGGTGGGTTTGGGTTGGTTGTTCTAGGGATGTGGTCAGCTCAATCAAATCTTTATATTCTATCCTGATGAAGAGTGATATTTTTGCATCTATAGGATTATGATAAAAAGCTCCGTTTACAATTTGATAGGAAAATAAATATTTTTTTAATTTAGAAGATATTATGATATAACAATCTGCTTTTCTCACTTTGATTGGGATAGCGTGCAGATGACAATGGTTTCAGGTAGTTATCTCTCTCTTTCTCTCTCCCTCTCTCTTTCTCTTCCATGCGTGTATGCATTCACTATTGATCTCTCATGAAGAGATTGGGTACAGTCTCACACACTTGATCTCATGTGAGAATGATACAACTATCATCTAGCAGTCCTCTTGGCTTTGTTGTAGGATGGATTGGAACTATCTCCCATGTTTAAGCTTGTCAAGTCAATTTCATCTCAGCAAAAAATTTAGATATTTCTGGTTCTGTGTCTGTGTTTCGGCCTCAGTATTGGATTGTCATGTTAGAAGCAAATATATCATATTTTAGATGCTCTATTTTTTGCATTTGCCTCCATGGAAATTCACTATACAGGTTTTTTGTCTTTCTTCCTTCAGATTGTTCTGGAGATGATTGAACTACGTGAATTGGATACTGCACGTGCTATTTTAAGGCAAACTCAGGCAATGGGTGTCATGAAACAAGAGCAGCCTGAAAGATACTTGCGCCTCGAGCATCTTCTTGTTCGAACTTATTTTGATCCCCACGAGGTTAGAATGTAGTTTTAATTACACATTGTACCATTCTTCACACCCACTCTTCCATTTTACCATTGTTTCTCACAAGTGGGATTCTGAACAAAGTGGGGTGATGTGCATGTTTGCTTCATTGATGATAGTTATTGAGCCAATGGATTACAATCTTTGTAGAAAATGCAATGTGGTAATCATATATGTACCTGAAATCATTTGATGAATTTTGACCAATTGGCCATGTTCTTGGAATGTCATATGTCACTGTTTTAAATGAGAGAGAGAGAGAAGGTTTTTTTTTTTGGGGTGGGGGGTTGCCTTTTAGGAGAAATGAGGTTTTAGATGTTAGATTGTCAATGGTTCATCTTTCTTTAGGTTCCTCCCTAACCTCTGAAAGGAAATAATCAACATGTTTGTAGCACCTTGTGATACAAACCACTCCAAAAATGCTTTGGCCATTGACCCGAGGCAATGGAGAGAGATTGGTGCTGTCTGAGTGGAGAGAGTATTGTTAGTTGACTCTGTGCTTTCCATGCACAGGACTCATTGATCAGGGGCTGATGACTTCATAGAACCATCTAATCTTGTACAGAGCATTAGTGTTGATCTTCTTATGTTCTACCTACTAAGCGAATGCTTTGAATTCCTAATTTAACAATATGAGGGAAAATATTTTGCTTCTAGCTTATATAGAGCTAGAGGGCACCAGACCAAAGGATTTAGAGTGTAAAAGGTATTGGAGACCGTGCTCAATGTGTCTTGTTTGGAGGAGGCAAAAGTATACGTTAATGATTGTTTGGATATTTTGATGTAGACAATACATACATACATGCATATATATATTGATAAGTAAATATTATTATTAAAAAGATGTTAAAGAACAACGGCCTAAAGTATACAAAGGGGTACAAACGGACTTCGTATTGCCTTATCAAAAGCGACCAAGGTGCTCGCCTCTCAACCCCTTAAGAAACAAATGCGCGTCATAAAAGACAGTCCTCTTAACTTTTACTTATTATCAAAAAAAAGAAAAAAAGAAAAGAAAAGAAAAACAAGCCTTTCAACCTGACCTTAACCAATCCACAAAATGTACAAATGAAGAGATCCTCTGTCGCAAAAATAGAGTAGCTTCCCGAAGATTATACAAAAAATGAACAATCAATCAATAAAAAAGTTCCTTGTTGTCGGAAGCTCTACTATTCCTTTTTGAAGCTAAGCTAAATCATCAAGAGAGGCTTAAGAAATACATTCTTTTTTTAACTAGAGCAACTTTTACATGAGGTGAAATACCCAAGCCACAAATGGATAATAAGAAAAACCAAATAGGCTGGTCTTTAATTAATTATAACATAATGTGATCACGAGTCTCTCACTTGAAAATAATATCTTTTTTTTTGATCGGTAAAAACCGAGAATATACCAAAAACAAGCACAAAGCTCCCAAGAGTACACAAGATGGTCTGAGGAGAACACACTCTACTATACCCCGACGGGTTAGAAATTTACCAAAGGAATTTAAGTTATCGACACTATGCAACAGCGCGACCCTGAGTGAACAAAGAAAATTTCATCCTAAGAGCGGAGGTCTCATTCTCAAAAGCCGCCTGTTCCTTTCATTCCACGCGTCGGAATAAACAAAAGAGGGGCTACTGACCAAACTCTCTTCCCGCTTTTTCAGACAGCACTTTGCGAAGCGAGGAGAATTGGCAAACCGTTAAGAGGAACAGGTTATAGTCGTAATGGCGGAGATTCCACAACGTCTTGCGGCTCTCGGGCAATGGATAAGCAAATGGTCTATTGACCTCTGCCAGCGGCGTAAAACACATTAGGGGATCCCTCTCTAGCGGTAGTAAATGGCGCTTTGCAAGGAAGTTTAAAACAAAGAAACCCGGCAGAGAGGCGATTAGGTTCAGATAGAGCAGCAGGGGAAAACTATAGGAAGAGATACGTAAACACGGTACATGAGTCTAGCGAGAAACCATCGGTCTAGTCTCCTTTAATAACAGACGATCTTCTTGATAAGGCCTAATTTTCCTGTTGTGAAGGAATAGAAGGAACCTTTCCACCTCTTCCACCTCCCAATCATTAAAAGGTCTTAGGAAGATTGGGGACCAACCCCCATCCTCCCTTGAGGAATCCTAAACATCTGCTACCCTAGCATCTTTGTGAACTACCAAATTGAGCAGTGGGAAGACGACCCTTGCTTGTCTCCTGCGCACGGAGGTCCTTCCAAAATGCGACCTCCTTCATTTCCTAAGGAGTAGAGTTTTGAGAAAAGGTGGTAGGTAGCACTACAGCTCTGTGTGCTTTCCATAAGCCGGTGCCATATCCTCCCTAATGTCCACTTTGGGCCAACCAGCCAATCTCCTCCCCAAATTTGGTGCTTATCACTAGTCTTCAAAGAGAATCCTTCTCATTGGCAAACCGCCAACACCACTTACAAAGTAATGCTTTATTCATCTTGGAGAGGCTTCTCACCTCTAGACCCCCTTTGCTTTTCTCTAGGCAAACTGTTTTCCAGTTGACAAGGTGAGGTTTTCTCATTAGATTGCCACCACCCCAAAGAAAGTCTCTTTGAATCTTCTCCAGTCTTGAACAAACAAGCTTTAGCATTCTAAACAGAGAAAGAAAGTAAATGGGATGGCTAGACAGTGTACTCCGAATGAGAGTGATCCTCCTCTCCTTTGAGATATATTGTCTTTTCCAAGATGACAATCTTCGTTTGAATATTTCTTCGATAGAATCCCAAACCCCCATAGTCCTGTGAGGAGCCCCAAGTGGAAGGCCCAGTACGTGGGAGGACTGACGACAGCTCGGACACTAACGCCTGCATTGTCCACCCCTACCGGAGGATAATCACCTCTCTTGTTCAGGTTAATCTTCAAACACTGAAAGAGCTTCAAGCATCAAGGTCCATCTCGAGTACATTGATTTGCTCAAAGTTGGCTTCACGGATAGTATCATTAGCATATAAGGTAGTGACATGTCCTCATCTCTACCAATGCGCTTGAGAAGTAAATTGCCTTCCATTACAAGCACAGTAGATAGCTTAGGGCTTCCATTAGATAACAAAAGATAGGGAAAGAGGATTCACCCTTGTCTGGAGCCTCTGGAGCTCGAGAAGAATAATGGAGGCAATTCATCCTTGGAAAAAGAAGGTAATGAGTACGGTTCAATCAACTAATCCATTTAAAGCGAACCCCATTCTCTAACATACGTAGTAAAAATCCCTTAATTATAGTCATAAGCCTTTTCAATAACCGACTTAAAGAATCCTTTCTCTTTCCTTCTTAGAATAGAGTCCATTTGCCTCATTAGCTATAACCTTGCACAAGAATTTGCCTCCTTCCAGCATTAAGGCGGGAGATAATCAACCCATGCTCCCTTTTGATTCTGTTGGCCAGCAATTTCGATAAAATTTTGTACAGACTCCCCATTAAACTGATGGGTCTGAGATCCTTTAGATCCTCAACAGAACTTCCCTTGGGAATCAGAACCAAGAATGTAGCATTCAGGCTTTTAACAAACTGACTATGCTCGAAGAATTCTCTAAAGAAGCCCATAACCTAATCTTTCATGAAATCCCAACAAAAGACTAGAGGCGATGGGGCTTCATGGGCTGGGACACTATCATAGTTAAGCCACGAGATTGCTGCTAGGATTTCCTCCTCTGCTCTGATTTGTTGTGTGAAAAAAGACAGTGAAGACAGAGCAGGAGTGAAGAAAAGAACTTTTTTGTGCATTTCTTCGACAGCGGCTTGATCTACAATCACATTGAAACAGGAGATCCGGGAAAGGCGGGCTGGTGTTCGAGGGGCGTGAGGAGATTTTGGAAGCGCCAAGCCTTCT
The DNA here is from genome assembly GCA_016808115.1 of Tetrastigma voinierianum. Lineage (NCBI taxonomy): Eukaryota > Viridiplantae > Streptophyta > Magnoliopsida > Vitales > Vitaceae > Tetrastigma > Tetrastigma voinierianum. Next base: position 28,006 of record JAEQBH010004366.1, on the reverse strand, counting down.
TTAATATCGGACCTTGACAATCTTCTACCATTATCTTGTCTCCTAATAGAGTTCCTCCTCAAGTGAAATTAGCCCATTCTCGTGAAAGAACCCTGTGTTTCTGTCCCCTTCTTTCAACCAACGTTTCCCTGGATTTCTGTCTCCAGGAGACTTCTTCCATATCAACCCACTTCTTATACTCCTCCCTAGCCTTCTCCCTCTCCTCAGCTTCTTCCAAGGACAAAACCTTTTCCTTCTCCAAGTCATCCCAAAAAGAGATCCTGCTTAAGGCCTCTTTCTTTTTTAAATCAACTCTACCGAAAACCTCTTTGTTCCAAACCCTCAAAATTCCTTTCAGAGCCTTTAATTTGGAGGCCAAAACAAAGCTAAAGGATCCAAAGAAGTGAAGGCTTTGCCACTAGCCTCTAAGAAGGTCCTTAAAACCTTCAAACTTCAACCACATGTTCTCAAAACGGAAGGCGGCGACCGAATTTAATCCTTCAGCGTCGTCTAACATAGCGGGGCGGTGGTGTCGGACAGTCTCAGTACATTGAATCATTCTTGACCCGACTTTCCCGATCGTGGTTACCAAGAAGAAATCCGGACCGGGACATACACTTTGTTGTTGTGCCCTCCTCCCGGAGTAAAGGTCCCTTGGAGAGATCTCGCTGACTCATTAATAACTTTTGTAAAGCGCCTCATAGAGTGCGAGAGCCTACCCTCCGAGTTCCTTTCATTGGGGGAAAGGACCATATTGAAAATCTCGCCTATGCGCCAGGGGCCTCCCTGAAGCCTTTCAGGTACTAATTCTTCCTAGAACTTTTCCCTTTTGCTCCTCTCAACCTGCCCATAGACCCCTGTGAAGGCCCACTGAAAACCGTCCTCCACATTTTTAAACATGCACGTAACAGAAAAATGGTCTAGTTCAAACTCCACCATCTCCACTATTCTTTTATCCCAAAACACAAGGATACCCCCTGCAGTTCCCTCTGCCTCCACAACCTTCCACTCAACCAATCTACTCACCCTAAAACTTCGAGCATCCGCCGCTAACATCTTTTGAATCTTGGTTTCTTGCAAACAAACCAAATCCACCCTCTGAGACCTAATAAAATTTCTAATGGTATTCCTCTTGTCCGGATTGTTCGCTCCTCTAACATTCCACGAAAAAAGCTTTAGCTTCATTTTAACTTTAACAAAAAGTTCCCCCTGTCTCTTCCTCCTCTATTTTGGCCCTTCCCACTATAGTTTATTGTGCATTCCAACTTCCTTAACTCCCTCTCACATCTAGATTCTATAGGATACCCCTTCCTTTTATCACCTGGCTGCTGAGACACTAATTTTTGCAATAGCTCCAGGATCTCCTCTTCATAACCCACCGCTGGACCTGGTGAAATCCACCGAATTTAATCCAGCACCATCTTCCCATTTCCATCATATCCCATACACCTGGCGTGCCTCGGGGGAGCCCTCACCAGAGGCCCAAGCCCCACTGTCTCTCGACAAATTTTCCATAAGGGCCTCACGTCATCCCCACTCTATTTCGTCACGACACCACCCTCGCGGCTCTAAATGCCCCATCGCTCGTGCCTATGGAAACCCCTGTGTTCGAATAAATTTATAAAGTAGGGGCCGGCCAAAAACAGAGCAAAAGGGAGAAGAACAAATAGCTGAAGGGACTGTTTCATACTTGGAGCCGTTCATGTGACTTCGATGATCTTCTAGGACTTCCACTTCGGGAACCCTGAGAATCGATTCCACTAGGTCTAAAGCTTGACCAACCAGAATTCCTTCTTCTCTGGGCCCTTGGCGCAAAGAACCCATTAATGGACAATCAGAAGACACCTCCCATAGCCCCTCTTCCCAACAACTCTCAAAGTTAACAAAATCCTCCAAACCAGTCCTATTTTCGTGGGCATCCAGTAGGGGACCCCGCTCACAAATCCAAGCAGATCAACCGTAGGGTCCACTCCCGTGAAAATCCTTCCACACGGGGGCGAAGATTCCAGTCTTTAGCCCACGTTCTTCTTAGAACAAGCAGTCAACCTGGGCCTAAAGAGGCCTCTGACCCCCTTCGCACTCGAAACTCCTTCGCCATGCTTTGGGCTCAGCTTTCATGACCGTGACCGCACCCAAGCATCAAAGCCCAATCAACCTATACAACCAGCCTCTTGTCAGTATCATTGTGGGAACCAACCTCACGGGTCTTCTACTCTTTTTCAAATTCACATTTAGCCTGCGGCTTTCGCCTTCTAATAGGATCGTTGGGGCTCCAAGAAGATGAAGCCCATTTAGCCCAATTGTGATGCCAGCCTATCAGTTGGGCCAATGGAGGATCCAGCCTATTGGATCAGCCCACACCCCAAACGGCAAGAACCAACCTTTTTATTCTCCCAACTATCTGCATGGGCCCCGCCTCTGAGCTTCATTAAATGCACTGACTCTACGTTACCACTTTCTGCCTCGACAAGACTCGACTGTCTCCCAAAATTTGACCCCACCTTCCCTTCGTCGTCATCATTATTGCATGGTCGATCTCACACGCACAATCGCGCATGCCGCTTCATCTTCTTCGCTAGATTTTTCGTAGCGCACTCGAACGTACAGATATAATTTCTGGCTTACCCATGGAGGGATCTCCCACCAAATCTGAAGTTCGAACGATCTTGGACCTTCTAAAATGTTAACAACACTCGCCTGACTTTCCGCGTTGCCTTTATTAAAATCTCCGCCCACTTCACCCTCCGTTCAACTCGTAATTCTTGTTCATGGCTATAAATCCCCTCCACAAGCATTACCTATTTTCTTTAGGATCTCAGTTTCCACGTGGAGCCGGGACCCCATCACTTTGATCCAAGCCAGACAGCCTTTACGCCTAATACATCCAGAATCTGGACTCCAACGCTCCAGCTGTAAGACACCTCCTCTAAAGCTTTATCTCCCCGACTAAAGGACCCACTCCACCTCCTCTGACGATTCGAACTCCATAAACAAGAGATCTTCATTGAGGGTGACTAACCTCATACCCTCGTTAAGCCTCTAGGCTTCTCTAACCCAAGCCTCCACCACCTTCGCCGTAGGAATAGGCTCCGATTTTGTCTTCCACTTCCCGATCAAACACCATTGCAGTAGCCCTAGCGCCTTCCCGGAGCCACAATCTCCAGCATCCGCCCAAACCGCATTTTCCACCTTGCTGTCTCCTTCTTCCCCCGCCTTAACGTCAAGATGTCCCCCAAAAAGAACTTTATCTTCACTGGGACATTTCCTCTCCTTTTCTTCCTCCTTTGTCGGCTCTGCTTTAGTGATCCTTATGGGTTTTTTTCTCCTGCAGAGGTTTAAAGCCCAGCCCTCTTATTTTCTCTGCCAACAAGGCCCACCCATTCAAAAAGCCCTTTCCTTCCGGAAAAATCAGCCTATGCTTTTTTCCTTCAACATCCATAGCAGAACAGAGAAGGAACCTTCTAGCTTTGTTTTCCTTGCACTCCAACCTAAAGGATCTTCCATTCTCCCTCCAGACAAAGGGCCTTCTCTAGCCGCGTAGACCTTTATGGCACTCTTCAACTCCTTTTCAAAAGATTTCACGCCCATCCTCAACTCCAAAACAAACTACCGATGCCATACCTCCCCTACTCCGGTCTCCAGAATGAAGTATTTTGTTTTTTTTTCCTTCACCTTCCATTGTAAACTCAAAGGATTTTGCCTCGACTGCGAACCAGTTTCCATTTCTCTCATCTTCACGCATCCCGAGAGAGAGAAATGGAACGCTGGCTAGATTATATTTAGAAACATGTTGTCACAATGCCTCTGCTTTGAAAATTGTCTAAAGTTTATATTCTACTCCGGGTACTCCCAAGCAAAAAACACTTTTTTTGAAGGACCCAAAAACTTCCAAATCATCTTAGAAGAAAAATCCACAAGTCTTCCTGGCTCAGGATCATTATGTAACTTTTTGATAGAGAAATTTTCATCTCTTGTCCTAAACTGCATGAGTTTATCCTCCCCACTTTGAACCTTCTTCCTATTTGACCTCAAGAGAAATCTCTCAATCTTCACCAACTCCCAATCTTTAAGATATCTAACAGAGCAAGGAGTCCAACAACCCCCCTTAGAAGAACCACTCCACACCTCCTCCAGCCATGCCTCCTTGGGAGACATTCTTTAGTAATTCATCACCCCACCACTCGTCCAACCAAAATCTCACCCTCATTCCATTACCCACAATGGAAGCCACCCTGCTACCCACCACATCCTAGTCCATTATAATAGCTTTCCACACCCCTACTCCATACGCACTTCTTACTTCACACGAACGCCAACCACCCTCCTCTTCCCCATATTTTCTGCAAATAACACTATCTCATAGACAAAATATGAGAGTTGTTGTGATAATTTTATGGATCAGGGAGTAAACAGTTCAATTTGAACTTCCCTAATTATATGGATTTTCAGTGGAGAATCTAATCCCCCACCAACTTGAATACAATCTGAATTCTATGTCTAGGTTTTGTTCCATAAATAAAGAGACTTCATTTAGTTCCCAAATTATTGATACTTTGAGATGCCATAGCATTGCCTATTTGTTGCCCTTGAGGCTTGGTGTAAGTGGTAAAGGGATGAGATGAGGTTATGTTTGAGTTTCAATGTAGACAAACAAGAAAAAAAATTACCTATCAGAAAAAAGCATTGTTTATTTATTTTTTGATAAGTAAATCTTTGTCCTCATTGGGGCTTGAACCTCAATCTTCCAATAAACCCTCCCCATCATTCTACCCCTTGAGCTAAGTGTCAAGGGCTGCAATGGCATTGCCTGTTGCCTATCAAAGAGAAAAAAACAATAGCATCATCCTATTAACAGGAAGTGTTTATCTTTCAGTGTTGAGCTGACCACATCGGATTTTTGAATCCATTAGGCTTGGTGAGATTTGTTTGTATAGTCAAATATCATAAAGTGAAATTGACTAGAAATGTGCTGTATGTCAATTCAAAGGTTAGCTCATATGTAGTAATGGATATGGTTATAATAAGGTGGTTACTTTGTTTAACTTAGTAATCTTCATTTGGGCTGTGGCTATCTATGTAAAAGAAATTCATCATGTTGCATTCCTTTTTACTTCTGTATATTTCTTCATAATGACATTAAACTAGAGGTAAACTAAACGATGCATTTCTTGATTAGTCACAGCATGCCCGAATTGTGCTTGTATATGTTGGCTGCTCTTGTAGGATCTTATTGCCTTGGTATTTTCTTTCAGATTTCTGCTCACTATTCAATATTATGGTTCCTTGTGCAAGTTGGTTGCATTGGCTTCTATATTTTCTGTACAGAACTTCCGTTACACAGTAAGAGCGTTGTTAACCTTAGAATTGATGAAAATGACTATTGTTGAGATGATTATTTTTAATCATATCAAAATTATGCTCTAGTTTCTTCTTCATTGAGTTTGTGCTTGGTGCTAAACAACTGTCATGTGACAGGCTTATCAAGATTCAACAAAAGAGAAACGTCGTGCTCAGATAGCCCAAGGTTTTCCCCTGTGCCTCTCACACTGCTATTACATTTAATCGATGCATAATATTGCTGGTTAAGATTTGGGTTGATGTCTTCCCTATTGAAAATGATGTTTTTTTGCTGGGGAGTTAAAGTATTATTATATATTGGCTAGGAACATAAGAAATTAGAGGTACTGTATAGGGCAAAAACTGAAGTGAATTGGATGAGTACAATGAATAAGTATACCCTGCTAAGGAAGAATGGATGATGACGGTGGATATGCTTCCTTTTATACTAGAGATTTAAACAAAAACAATTTGAAGGGACTCTGTACCATCAAAGTTTAGATCTGTATGACTGTTGCTTGTAACATCTCATAGCTGAAGTCTGTACCTATTTTTATTCTCTTTCTTTTTATTATTTTTTCCTGATATTAGTTTCTTTTGTTCTTTATTTGTTACTTTCAGTTCCTTTTTGCTTTTTTCTTTTCCTGTTTCATTTTTATTTATTTGTTCTTTGTGGGCTTTCCTGTATATCAAGCCTGGCACACTGATTCGGCAAAAGTTGTTTTAAACTCTGTTGTATTGGCTTATAATGTACCGTGTCATCCAGTCTTATCTTTGTAAAGTGCTTAAACAATTGGCTACTATTTTCACTAAAAGGCAGTTGTTTTGAATTCACAATAAAGCTGTTCGATCTGACTTCCGTATATAGGGAGCAATGGGATTGATCAATGCACTGGGCATTCATAATTTTTTACTGTGAATTCTTCAAATATGTGCAGTTACACTTCGTGTCTTTGATTTTCTAATGACTTTTCCTCTCTTTCGTTTTTCAGCCCTTGCTGCAGAAGTTTCTGTAGTTCCTCCATCCCGGTTAATGGCTCTTATTGGTCAGGCTCTGAAGTGGCAGCAACATCAAGGTTGATATTTTATTGTAATGTTGCATTATGCTGGAATTGATTTGTAAACTTACTATGCTTCAATTTTTTATTTTTATTTTCTTCTCACTTTTTTTATTTATTTGTTTTGTAATATACTGGAGTTGTGTAAATGTATTTTCTATTTTCTGACACGGATACTTTTAGAAATACACGAGCAACTAAAGAATTGTCATTACTGCATTTGCATTGCCTGCCTTTATATGCCTTGGAAAATCAGTTGTTTAATTGATGCTTAGGCACTCTTATGTTATTGATTTTATCCTTCGAAACATCTTTCTTTCTTGTTATTTTATTTTTCCCTTGAGAATTTGCTTTTGTTCTTTCAGGGTTACTTCCACCCGGAACGCAGTTTGACTTGTTCCGAGGAACAGCTGCTATGAAACAAGATGTTGATGATATGTATCCAACAACTCTTGGGCACACCATCAAGGTTAGGCGTAATATATCTCATAGTTCTGGGTTGCTTAGTTTTTTCAGTCCAGGAGTGTTTTAGTAGTTTGTTTTGTTTTGCATTTTTCAGTTAAAAAATAATTTATTTATTTATTTCTGGAATCTGTCACATTACTGATATTCGGTGGTGAAAAATTTCTAATAATAAGATCTAGGGAACCAGTTCAATGAAATGCATCTGTTTGTACTGTTTATTTAGTTTGCCTTCTCTTTTTCTTTGTTTTGTGTTTGTCCTTTTTCTTCTTAAAGCAAATGGAATTTATTAGCAAAGTGCCTAAATGGAAACGGGAGCTCAACACATGTATTGTTTCCTACTGCAAGAAAAAAAGAAAAAAAGAAAAAAAGAAAAATGAAGTTTCATTTCCCAGACAATGTTCTTTTCCTTTTGTGCTCTTAAACTAGTGTACTAGCCTAACAAGTGGCAAGAAGTGACCTTTGGTGTTTAAATTTTCTTATCTTGTTATTTATTGATTCAGATGAAAAATTATACCTGTAATTATTCTAAATAATAGACAATAACAAGAAGGCTTGGAGGTCCTTTGGAAAGAAAATTACATATTGACTCAATAATAGAAAGGGAAGATCTTTGGTCCGTACCTCACACCCAACCCAAGGAGGTACAAGACCCCCAACAAAGTCATCAAAAGGAATGGTTCTCTTGGTCAGCCTACTGGATTCTTGATTTATTGTTAAATTAATGTTTTGCCTTTCCATCATAAATAGTTGCATTTGGTGTCCTTGGTGGCTCCTTGTAGCCCTTAGTGACGTGTGTATCCAGTTGGCTTATTACTGGTGTTAGCTGCAATAATTTATCGCAGTTCAAGATCAATAACACATAAAGTAGATGTGGTTGTCTCAATCAAATACTTGAACTAATCAATGTTAATTATTTGTGCATTTCTTATAATAAGATCTTTAGAAACTTAATTGATCGAGAACTCCACAATCATGTCAAATATAAATAAAATGCCCAAGTTAAACAATAATATAATTAATTTTATCTTATAGAAGGGAAACTAGCCTCATGGTGTTCTATGAATTGTATGTGGGTGGCTAGGTTTTGATGCATCACGTGCTAGATTTATCTTATCAACCTGAAATATGCTTCTGTTCACTTGCTGCTAAAGATCATGCTTATGCTTTGAGGGGAAATACATTTTTTTTTAAATGAAAATTTGTCTGTATTACTGAAAACATGGAACATTTATGAGTTTGGAGAAGGAAATCATGACATTTTTTCATTTAATTTTTTATATTATTTATATTTGAGCTATTATTTGGTTGATGTTTAGTTTTTCCTTTGTGTTATTGGGTTCTTCAGTTGTTTTGCTTTTCATCTCATGTGCTGTGCTGGTGTCATACTGCAGTTTGGAACAAAAAGTCATGCAGAATGTGCTCGGTTTTCTCCAGATGGGCAATTTCTTGTTTCTTGTTCTGTGGATGGATTTATTGAGGTATATATGATTAAAAAAAATTCTTCATAGTTATTTTTTTTTTCTGATGAAACTCAGATGCTCTCTGACTTCTAGAGCGCTTTCAGGTTTGGGATCATATAAGCGGGAAACTTAAGAAGGATCTTCAGTATCAGGCTGATGTGAGTGGTTTTTTTTAACCATAGTCTAATATAGTTGCTTGGATGCATATGGTGATGAAACTTCTGTACAACAGTTGGAGCCATTACTTACATTTTACTTGCTATTTCTAAACTCATTCAATGTAATTCTACAGAATGATTGTTCAATGAGCTTCTTGTGCATTCTTATCTTTATTTGTTACCTATCCATCAATTGGGAGCAATTTGAATATCTCTATTTTTCTTGCATATTATCTCAATATAAATTTTGTGCATGAAAAAGTTTTCGATTTATATCCCCAAATGCCTTCTACACCCCTGTTCTCGTGGCTTCCCTAAGACTAATTCAATGTCAACTTTGACGTTGTATTTTATTTTCTTTTTATTGTGGGGTGGTGTTTTCCCTTCTGCGAACCTGAGATTTACCAGAAGTTGGGAGATCTTTATGTAATCAATCTTTTCTAGGTGTTTTGCTTTGTCTAGACAGAAATTTCAAGACCTCGTGAGCCAGAGATTTTGGATTCTGTCTTAGCTACAATGAAGCTGTTGATTCAGCCTTAAGAAGCAATAGAGGTGTCATCTTGTGTAAGTTGGATTTAGAAAGTGCTCTATGATCACGTGGATTGGTCTTTCTTATGTTCAGTCATGACCAAGACGGGCTCAGTGAGCGGACTAGATAGGCCAAGGCATCTCCCACGCATTTGTTTTTCAGTCATTGTTAATGGGTCTTCCCATGGTTTCTTTTGTAGCTCGTCTTAGACAAGGAGATCCTTCCTCATCCTATTTTTTTTGTGATTGTGATGGAAGCTTTCAGTCGTTTGATTGAGTGCGCTATTGATGGAGGCTTCCTTTTAGCTTGTAAAGTGGCGGGTAGAAGAGGGTAGGGGGGTTGAGGTGTCTCATTTGCTTTTTGCAGATGATACCCTTAGCTTTTGTGAGGTTTCTCTGGATCAAGTTTCTCATTTGTGTTGGCTATTGAGTATTGATGTGGTTTAAAGCACTTCTGGGTTGAAAATTAATTTGGAGAAGAGTGAGCTCATTATGATAGAAAACATCCCTAATTTAGAGCTATTGGATGATGAACTTGATTTACAGAGTAGCATCCCTCTCTACTTACCTCGATTGTTTTCAGGTGCACGTCACAAGTTCGTGGCTTCGGGATGTAGGAAGGTACATGATTTAGAAAAGGACTAGGTTTGTGTAAGTGTCAAGATGTTACTAAGGAGTGAAGAACCACCAATTAGATGTACACTTTCCAGCTTGCCCATTTACTCTATGTCTATCTTTCACTTCCCAAATATAGTCAGGTCTAGACTAGATTAGGCTGCAAAGAAATTTTTATGGGTGGTGCAAGATTGAGAAAAACCTGTACCTAGTGAAGGTGATCGGTGCTCGATCTAAAAGCGAGGGTTAGAAGTGAAGGACCTGATGTTCGAGCAAACCTCTTCTCTCAAAAATGGTGTTGGTAGTTTGCAATGTAAAGGGGGCTATGGGAATGATATAATTAGTGGGCTAAGTATGAGAAGGAGGAGGGAGGATGATGCTCATGTGGCGTAGGGGAGCAAATAGTAGGTTATGGAAGGCAATTTGCGTTGTCGGGCCTTTGTTTTCTTTCTTTGTTGCAGAACTGAAAAGTGTCAAGTTTTGGAGGGATGATGGGTGCGGGGGGCACCTTTGTGAGCGCTTCATTCCCCTCCTTGTTTGCTATTTTTGAGTATAAGGATGCATGGGTGAAGGATTTTTGGAGCGGACCAGTGGATGGAGAGGGTTGGAATTTCACCAGACACTTAAATGACAAGGAAGTGGAGGAGGTTCTGAGGCTTCTTTCCCAACTTGGACCGTAAGCCGTGGACGGGGGTCATGTGGTGGTGGGGGCATCATGCAAGAAGGGTGGTAAGACAAGGTTTGTTTGATAGAGACAAAGATGGTGTCTTTTTCCAAAAAAGTCGATGTACAAGGCCTTGCAAACTCTATCCCTATGTGTCGGGGGAGATCCTATACAAATAAGATTTGTTTCATTGGGAAGCGATTTGGGGAAAGATCTAACTATGAATTAGTTTCTTTAGATTGGGATCCCCTACTAATAGATGCCATCTTCCCCAATCCTGGACCGTCGTGGATCTGGGGCCAAGGGTGGTGGTGGGGCATCATACAGCCGTGGAAGACAAGGTTTGTTTGATAGAGACAAAAGATGGTGTCTTTCCTGAAAAGTCGATGTACAAGGCCTTGCCCTATATCCCTTATGTCAGAGATCCTATGCACAAATAAGATTTGTTTTCGCTTCTGGGAAGCGATTTGGGGAAAGATCTTAACTATGAATTAGCTTTAGATTAGGGGGATCCCCCTTGCTAATAGATGCTATCTTTGTCTTGAGCTAAGAAGCACGATACCTGACACGCCCACGAGGATACGATATCACGTGACACGAGGACACGACATACCCCAAAAATCAGATACCTGATACGGCAAGGACACTAAGATAATATTATAAATAAAAATAATTATCCTTGCAAAGAGTTAATAATATACTAATAAATTAATAATAAATGGATGAATTTTATGCCATTATTTGTATTTACGAAAAGAATTTTGAACTTTCAAAAGAATTATACTCGATTCATATTCTTTCATCAAATTTAATTTATTTATCAAATATAATTTAATTATTTATTAAATAATTTATCTTTATAATTAAGTATAACCCCCTCTTTGACTTCCTACCCCTACCACTCTCCTCCCCGTCTCCGCCCCCCTCCCTACCACCCCACCCTCCCTCGCTCCGCCCACCCCCCAATCCCCCGCCACCCCCTCCTTTCGGAATTCCCCCTGCTCCCTACCCCCGCCACCCCCCACCCACCCACCCGGCTCCCTTCCCCTCCCCCACCCCCACCACACACGCACCCAACCCCCATCCGACCGCAACATCCCATCCCCGTTCTCCTTCCTCCTTCCGCCCGGAACTGGCCGAGCTGGACTCCATCGCCTCCCATCTCCTCTCCCCTTCCCCTTTTCTACGCTGTCGATTGGATCACCGATCAGAACAACCGAGCCGTGTCAAGCCGTGAGCCTCATCTCCTTCTTCCCCTTCCGTCGGAACCACGGACTCCACCGCCTCCCATCTCCTCTCCTCCCTTTCTAAGGCCGTTGATTGGAATCACCTGATCAAACAAGCCGAGCCGTGGTCGGGCCGTGTCCGAGCCGCACAAGTCGTGATCCAAAGTCGCTGACCTAATAGGTGTCAACGATACGCCACGTGGCATCTGACAATTATCCGACGCCAGATCCCGCGGAGTGTCCGTGTCCACGTGTCCGACACACGGACACCCCACAAAGTTGCCGTATCCATGCTTCAGAGGTCTTGAGCAAGTTGAAATTGTGGACTATCTCCTCATCCATTGTATCAAAATAAGATCCTTGTAGGAGCTCCTCTTCTCTCTCTTTTGGGTTACTTGGGTAAACCCCATTTCTCTTAGACACTCTCATAGTTGGATAGGTTTTATGATTGGCAAGAAGTGGAAAAAGGTTTGACAGGCAAGCCCTTTTTGTTTATTTTGGACAATGTGGAAGGCTAGGAACCAGGTTGCTTTTATGATTTTAGTTTTCACAAACGCGTAAGAATTCCTTTTGTTTATTTTCGCCTGAGATCAAGTTGTCTATAGTGGGTGGGCCTTTGACTTTAGTTGGATTTCTTATTGATTGGTGGGTTGTATGAGCGAGTATTCTTTTTTGTATATCCTAGCTGTTTTGTCTTTAGTTTTTGTGGGGTTTTGTTTCTCCTTGTTTTGTAATTTCTAACCCGCCAAAGTAGCGACATTTCTCTATACACTGAAAGCATTTATAAAAAAGATCTCTTCACCGCTTTTCAGAGTCATTTTTTTATAAGTACTTTTGGAGTCATGTTAATACTTTTCTTTGATTCTGGTTTTTTTCATGACTTTAAAATGATCAAGATGTACTGATTAATTGGCTTTTGCTTTTCTTTAGGATTACTTTTTCTTAGCTGATACTATCCCGGGAGAGATCTTGGTCCTTGGGTAGGAGTTGCATGTGCACCTCTTAATCCTTCTTTCAGAATCTTCTACATTGAAAATGACATCTCTTCTCTCCAAAATGACTGGAATATCCTCTTTCAGTTAATGATCAGGTGGTCACCACTAATGAGATGATTAACTATAGAAGGACACAGAAATCATGCCTGCACCGGGATGTATCTTATTATGTCTTTGGTATGGGATGTTTATTGATTACAGTTCCTCTTTCAATATTCAAGTGTTTGTTTCTTTGAAAATAGCTTAAGTATCACATATATGTGGGTGACTGCCTGGGTATACTGAACTGATTAAATTTATGGTAATACAAGGACTAGAATTAATTGAGGGAAAACAGGAATGAATACTGCTTACTTTAGTTCCAAGTGCAAAGAAACTTCTAGTTATTTATCTTTTTGGCAGAGGCATCCTATGAATTCACTGACATGCTATAAACTTTTGCAGGAAACCTTTATGATGCATGATGATGCTGTCCTTTGTGTTGATTTTAGCAGAGATTCGAGATGCTTGCATCTGGATCACAAGATGGAAAATCAAAGTATTGCTAATCATTTATTCATTAGTTTATTTCTATTGGTTCCTTAAATTCCATATCTTTTATATTTGGTTTTACCATTGTGGATTTTTAATAAATCATAGGCTTTTACTTTTACAATCTCCCTCTATATTCTTTGTTATTTGAACTTTTCCTGGGAAGTTATGTAGCTGGGTAATTGTTATTTTCACTTCTTATATTCTTTTCCTGTGTTAGACATCTCAGAACCTTGCTGCAAACAAATTCTTGTTCTGTGTTCTCGTTATGTATATGGTTTGGAATCTTAAGAAAATGTATGAAAGGGTCTTTAGCTAAGTGGTGATGATGCACATATATACACAAAGAATAAACTTACAGTTTATTTAATTGTTGAGAATCAGCACACTTAGATATTTTTTGGTTTACCTCCTGCATTTTTTGTACATTATCCTCATTTCTTTTACATTTTATTTTGTTTCTTTCTTTGTTCCATTATTTTGTATATATATAGGTGTCTCTATACTATGGAACTCACTCATCAATAAAAGAAAAGTATTCTTTTCATTTCACATGGTATCAGAGCCATGGAAGGTTTAGGTTAAGGTTTCGCCGTGTTTTTTCTTCTGGCAACGCATCTAGTGGCTGTGTCTCCCTTTGACCACCCCACCTTCATCACGAGAAGCTCCGGAACCCTTTGCCTTTGTCAAAACCACCACCATGGACAATTTTTCTTGATCAAGCCCAACTCGTCGCAATTCCACCATTAGGTGCATCGAGACTTGATCTACTAGTTGGAAGAAACTCTGACATCAACTAGTCGGCGATGCGCCCACGAATGCTTCTCCAGCTATTATCTCACGTGCACACAGATCAGATTGACATCGCATCATCGATTTGCATGCACTTTGGATCATTCTGACTGAACGGACGGACAGGCTGATTTTAATCACGATGATTTGAATCGGTCCCTGATCTCGATTTCGATCACGGCACTTTAGAGTCCCGTGATCACCCGTGTATGTCCCCAGACACCTAAATCAGATTGCGATTTGATTTACGATGAAAGGACCAAAATTTTCATCTTTTTTGTCTGGAACTCCAATAACCACTGTGAATAAACTCAAAGGGAGCTCATCCACACCTCTGGGAGTTATTCTTACGCCCTATGAGTAAAAGAAGTACCTCCACCTCACTAAAGCAACCAAATCTACATTAATTTCGTCCGTTGCCCGCACTCTGCATCGCCCTCCTACTGGCTCTTCATTCATCTAGACATCGATTCTTGATTTCGAGCATCCGATCACATTTATAATAGCGATCTTTTTCTTCCCTTATTATTATAACACCTTTACCCATGATTACTTTAGCTAATGGATCTCAAATTATGGCTAAAGGAATTGGTTCGGCATGTTCTCTTCCTTCCATACCCCTTACTTATGTCCTTTATGTTCTTGATTGTCCTTTTAATCTGATTTCTATTAGTAAGTTGACTCGTGACCTTAATTGTTTGATTACATTTTCTGATAATTGACGATTGACATAGGATGTGAGTTTCAGGGCCTCTTTCATCTCGACTCGCTTTCACCTTCCATTGTTTGCGCTTCCATGGATACTCCTCTCCTTATACATAGTCGGGTCATCCGAATATTTCCAAGTTTCAGGTAATGGTTCCTCGTTTTCTAGCTATTCTCAATCGAGTGTGAGTCATGTCAACTCGGGAAACATAATCTGTAGTCCCATTCCCCAAACGCTCTAGATCAACCCGACAAAGTCTCCTTTCGAGCTTGTCCACACCGATGTTCAGTCCTTCCTGCACCGAGTTTACCTCAGGGTTCTGCACTCTGTTACTTTATGATGATTATTCGCCAGATTAAAACTCGAGTCGAAGATCTTTTTATTTCTGTAGTTCCATGCCGGTTCGAACTCAATTTAATACTCCAATTCATATCCTACGGCGATAATGCCGCGAATCATCTTTCTCGACTTCCTTTATGTTTTCTACTGATTCTTCATCAATATCTGCGCTACACTCTCAATGTAATGGAGTGGTCGAGCGCGAAGAACCGGGCTATTTGGTTGAAATTGTTCGTGACCGCCCTAATGCATCATAAGGTTCCTCAACGTTTTAGGGGGGATGCTACCTTAGCCGCTTGTTATTTGATCAATTGTATGCCGTCATCTGTCTTACATGACAAAATCCCTCATTGCATTTTTTTTTCAAACCAACCTCTCTTCTGCCTTCCCCCTTGTGTCTTTGGTTGTATTTGTTTTGTCCATATTCTTACTCCCGAACAAAACAAGCTTTCAGCCAAAGCCATGAAGTGTGTCTTTCTCGATTATTCCCGGCTTCAACGAGGTTATCGTTGCTACTCTCTTGATATATATCAATACCGTCTTTGCCGATATCACATTTTTTGAGAACTCTTCTATGTTCCCTATCAACCACCCTCCCAATTATGATGTCATATCTCTACCCCCTTCTTTATTTTGTCTCGGATACCTCACTTGTACTTCCAGCTACTCCACCTGACCATCACAGTTTATACTGTCGCTTGTGTACTCGATTATCAGTTCTCCAAATAACTCATCTCCGTGGCACCCTCCTCCACCGACTCTAGTTTTGCCGCCTCTCTTAAACTTCCCACGCTTATTCGAAAGGTACTCGTTCCTCTCGTAACCCCCATCCTATTTATAATTTCTTGACTTATCATCGTTTATCTTCCCCATACTCTGTCTTTGTTTTCACCTTGTCTTCTGTTTTTGTTCCACAAACTGTGCATGAGGCTCTATCCCATCCGAAATGGAAACAAGCTATGGTTGAGGAAATGATTGTTCTACATTCTAGTGGCACTTAGGACCTGGTTACTTATCACTGCAAAACAATTGGATATTGTTGGTGTATACAAAGGAAGTTTGGCCTTAAAATGGCTCCAAAGGGGGATCGCTTTAAGGCTTGGTCTATTGCAAAAGCCACACTGTGTCTACGGTTCCGACTCATTATGACATTTTCCCCTGGCCGCCAAGATTGCCTCTAATCGTCTCTCCATCTATGGTTGCTGGTGCACTTTTGCTCTCAGACGCTGACATAAAAATGCCTTTCTTACATGGCGACCGGCAGAGGAGGTCTATATGGCACCATCTTCGGGGGGTTTGTTGCCTCGTAGGAGTCCTGACTGCACTTGGTGCTACATTGCTCATTATATGGTTTGAAGTAGCCTCGAGCTTGGCTCTGGGCTTTGGCTTTAGTTCCGTGCTTCAAGAGAGTTTGGTATGACTCGAAGCACAGATCACTCGGCTTTCTATCATCATACAAAGTTCGTGCGCTTTGTTTGTTTGATTGTTTATGGATGACATTGTTATCACTGCACTCGATCAAGATGGTATTCGCAGGTCGAAATAACATCTCTTCAACCACTTTACTCAAGTACTGGGAAACTCAAGTATTTTCTAGGGATTGAGATAGCTCAATCTAAATCCGGTGTGGTTATGAATCAGAGAAAGTATGCCTTGGAAATATTAGAAGAGACAAGTATGCTAGATTGCAAACCTGTAGACACTCCTATGGATCCGAATGTCAAGCTCGTACCAGGAAAGGGGGAGTCTCTATGTGATCTAGGGAGATATCGATTTAATTTCTGTGGAAAAACTAAACTATCTCTCACCATCACCCGACCGACATTTCCCTTCTGAGTGTTGTTAACTGGCTACAATCACCACGTGATAGCCACTGGGATGCTGTGATTCGTATCCTCTGTTATATTAAGGAACACCAGGCCAAGGGGTGTTATATGAAAATGGAGGTCACACTCAGATTGTTGGATATTGTGATGCAGACTGGGCAAGTTCACCTATAGATATACGCTTCACTTATGGGTATTGTGTATTTATTGGTGGAAACCTAGTATCCTGGAAGAGTAAGAAACAGGATGTTGTAGACAGATCAAGTGCTGAAGCAGAATATTGAGCTATGGCTTTAGCGACATGTGAGCTCATATGGCTAAGACATCTTTTTTTGGAGCTAAGATTTGGGAAGGATGAACAAATGAAGCTAATATGTGATAATCAAGCTGCTCTCCACATCGCATCCAACCTGGTCTTTCATGAGATGACCAAACATATTGAAGTGGATTGTCACTTCATCAAAGAGAAGATCGCATCAGGATGCATGAGTATTAGTTTTATCAACTCGAGTGACCAACTAGCAGACGTGTTCACCAAATCTCTCAGAGGTCCTAGAATTAAGTACATTTGTAACAAGCTTGGTGCATTTGACCTATATGCTCCAACTTGAAAGGGAGTGTTGAGAATCAAAGAATATTCCCTTGATATTCTTTGGTTGATCTCCTACCTTTTTTATACATTATCCTCCTTCCTTTTACACTTTATTTTGTTTCCTTCATTGTTCCATTATTTTGTATATATATAATAAGTGTCTCTACACTATGTAACTCACTCATTCAATAAAAAAGTATCATTTTCTTCTCTCATTTCACATTAATGATAAGATTCTTGTTGAGAATTATAGGGTATTCTTCAAATATCCTTTGATTTATTATTCCCTTCTCTGATTTATTCCCTTTTTTTTTTGTACAATATTTTTCCTTCCTTTTTGTACTTGATTTATTTCATTTTTATGTCTTCCTGATGTATATAAGTAGGTAGGGTTTGTAATGTTTGAATCATCCAATCAATAAGAAAAGTATCATTTTCTTATATTTCTTCACAATTCTGAAAATTGATCACAGAATTGGCTCAAGTGGCTAGGGTTTGGATGGGGATTGGGAAGCTTCCAGTTTCAACTCTAGGTAACAGCAACAAAAGGGGAAAAAAATCTATGATGTAAGGAAAAAAAAAGAGTATCAATTGTGTAGTATTTGAGGGATTGGGTGGCTTCAAACAGATGTGTACTTTGTATGTGGTACTGCTTGTCACCTGACTTCCTTGATAGTTACCAGAGATCCGTGGATGAGTCTTGAATTATAAATGTTTGATGCCTTCTATCCTTGCCTCCTTACTTCTCTTTCTGTATCTGTGATGTTGTTATTTTCCATGCTACATGAATTATTGCATAAGCATTTGGCTAACATTTAATGTTGTCCTTTTCCATGATACATGAAGTATATAGCATGAGCATTGGCTATTATTTTATGTATTCAGGATTTTTGATCAAAATGTTTAAGCCCATGTTATTTTGACAAAAAAAAAAAAAAAAAATCAAGGGAAATGTAGTCCATACTGAAATATTTCTAATGAACCATATTGCAGTGATGTTCCCAAAATTTCAACCGTTCCTAATCATCCCTGTATTCTAGTTAGATTTGGAATTCAGCTGGATGGATTTTAGCTAAAGCAGGAAAGGAAAAAGGTGGGGGTGGGGTGGGTTTGCTGGTTTGAATGTTACATGTAAATAATTATTTGAATTCCTATTTATTTATTTTTATTTGATGCTTTATTTGAAGAAATTTGGTCTTGTTATTGCATGCAAGTTTTATTTGTTATCTGATTCCTGCAATTAGCCTGAACTTTGTAACAAGTTATTGTAAGTTAAAAAATCTCTGATTTAGATAACTTTTCTTTCATTACACTCCTTTTGGTGAAACATTGAGTATTGCTTCAAAATTGGAAATTTGACATAGATACTGAAGATTATTTATCTGCAAACTATATATACTGCATGTATGATAAGGACTAATATCAAGTATTTACGACTTGAACGTGCATACTTCTAAGGTGTCACAAGTCTTGTTTTTTCTCAGATATTGATATTATACATCTTTTGACAGCACTGCAAGGTTTATTCAATTAATGGAATTTTCTTTTACTGTGTTTGTGATCGTGGTGGGTCAGACCGTTGTTATAGTAATTCTGAAATGCTGCCATTTTGGCATTTGTCTCATTCTATGGTGTGAAGCAGTTCTATCAATTTCATGTTATTGATGGTGTTAAAATGTTTACTTTATGCTATGTAAGACCGATCAAAAAATAAAAATGTTTACTTTATGCTATGTTTGATTTAGAATCCATGGACTGAAGTCGGGGAAACTGTTAAAGGAATTCCGTGGCCATACATCTTACGTGAATGATGCTATTTTTACAAATGATGGAGGTCGGGTTATTACTGCCTCCAGTGATTGTACAGTAAAGGTAAATTTATCTTTTCCTGGGGTGTGAAGACAACAGACTGGTTTAGGCTATTTGATTCTCCTGTGCTGATGACAGGTTGCATATGCCTTATTATAGGTCTGGGATGTGAAGACATCTGACTGTTTGCAGACATTCAAGCCACCACCTCCTTTAAGGGTATTTCTTTTATTTAGAAAGTGCATCTCCCTTTGGTTTTGATCAGTGTAACTTATTTGGATCCCATTGTATATTTAGTCTGCTTTAGTTTATTTCTTGACTTGCTACCTTTTTCTTTTTGAACTGTTAGGGAGGTGATGCATCTGTAAATGCTGTTCATCTTTTCCCAAAAAATACAGACCACATTATTGTGTGTAACAGGACATCATCAATATACCTCATGACGCTTCAAGGACAGGTACTTATTCTTATCCTGGTTGGAACGAAATAGATAGCATGCTATTTGTTTTTTTTTTTTTTTTTTTGATAGGTAGATAAAGGTTTATATTTCATGTTTTAATCTTGTGTCAACAGTAGAACTGACCAGCTGATGAGGTCTCTTCTTCTCATTTTTAAAGCATTGCAGACCAGCATAGAAATGAAACTTCAATGTGACGTAGAATTGGAAGTGGATGTGTAAGAGTTGGTGATTTTTCTCAAGGACTTCTGTGACTTGAAGTTCTTCTTTAGTGGGCTCAGGTTGGGTACATAATTCTTCTTTTCGCTCTTTTGCTCTCTCTAATCACTGGCCTCTATCTAATTATTGGTCTGGGATTTGGTAAGGATGATCAGCTGGAATATTTGAGGGCTGGTTCTAGCAACAAGAGGAGAGCTCATTCTTTTCTTGCAGGTCCCAAATGTTATCTTGATTCAAGAACCAAAGATTGGAGAGATTTTATAGGGGAATTATGAGGCTGTCCTGGGTGCTAGGAATATAGATCAGCCATTTTTTTTGTCTTATGTGGCTGTTAGAGAGCAGGAAGAAGAGGCTCAAGCCTTTAAACACTGTACTGTTTCAGGCTTAAAATGATAGAATGAACCTTTGGGCTTTTGTGGATTTGTGGAGGACTCTTGAATTTCTACAGTGTATGGGTTGAATAGCGCTAAGCCTATGAAAAGGATTCTAAGCCAAGCTGAAAGACATTTGTTTTCAGTTGGAATTGCATTTTTTAGTGGAAACCTATTGTTTTCAGGATTGCATTTGAAACTATAGTTGAAACCAATTCTTAAAACATCCTCTGACTTTGGTAACTTGCAGAAGAGCTTCCTGCCTGTGGGGACTTAATGAATTCGTGTTTTCCCATATGAAAATCTGAACTCTTCAACAAGGATCCAAGAATTCAGATGTTCCCTATTTCTCAAACCATATCCTTTTTTTTGCGACTTATTCAATTGCTAAATCTTGTTCCCATCTGTTGACGTTATGGTGTTCGTATCATCCCTAGTTGGATAAGCAAGGTGAGGGCTTAAGGTTTACTTGCAGCTCATTGACAAGAAGGGCATAAATTTCTTTCATCAAATATCTTAATTGCTAAAGGCTCCATTGATGGCAAGCTACAGTTGTAATTGCGGGGTTATCTATTATTACGCAGTTTATTTGTTTCTCGTTTCTTTGTTTTGTTCCGTTTGTTTTTTTCATTTTTTTTCTTACCTTTTTCTTCCTTTTTGTGCCTTCTCTAAGTGCGTGTAGTTCTTTTTATTTGTTTCTTTGTTCTTTTTGTTCTTGATTTTTTTCCCTTTGTTCTTTTGTTAATTTGGTTCTAGAGAAGGAGCAAATAGTTTAGGGATTGTGTAAAGGCTTCTTACTGTCTGTATCTTTTCTCTTTCTTTTGTTTTGTTATTTGGTTCTGGGAAGAATATAGCTATATTGGCAAGACTATGCTGCCCATGGTATTTAATTTTCTTTCTTTTTTGTTATTTGGTGCTCCTTGTATGCTTTCTACAAACAAGGGTTGCTATATGGGTCTGGGCTCACGTGTTTTTGTTGCTTTTAAGTGTTCGATACATTTCTTTACTCAAACAATTTTATGCTTATTAAAATCCTGTAGTTGTACATTCTTCATAACTTGAAATCTTGCTTATATATCATACAATTGACTGAACATCAATCAGATGGTCGCTGGCTTCCATTTGTAATATCTAGGTGTAGGAGTACTATTTAAGGGTGGCAATGGCGGACCTAAACTGGCAATCTCTTGGTCTCTGCCAAATACAGGATTGACCCAATCTTAGTGAGTTTTAAGGGTCCCCTAAATTGGTGATCTATCGGTGAATAGTAAAGATCTTTAGGTTTATTCCATCCATTTGTAATGATTTGCACGTGATCATCCTTTAATTAATAGAGATGATCTGTGGATGAATATAACACGAGCCAATCATAATTGTTATATATGTGAGCAGTTGACAGAGCAAGCATTAGTCTTGTGTATAAGTATATAACTGTTAAGAGCAGCTTGATATCCATATTAAATCCAAGTCCTACAAGCTTGAGCTTTTGGCAAAATTGGTTGCTTAACATGGTATCAAAACTTGGTTTGGCAAGAGGTCATGAGTGCAAGCCACTTCTTTGCAACTTGAATATCTGTTCCTATTTGCGCATTTGAAAGTCCATAAAAGGACTCTGCGTATAAATAATACGGAGGGAGGGTGTTAAAGAGCAAAGATGATATTCATATCAAACCCAAGTCCTACAAATTTGAGTTTAGGAAAACGGGTTAACAATAACCAAGGGGAACTACCATCAGAATGGTTCTGATTTCTAGATATTTGTGATGCAGGTTGTGAAGAGCTTCTCTTCTGGTAAAAGAGAAGGTGGAGATTTTGTTGCAGCCTGTGTCTCACCCAAAGGAGAATGGATTTATTGTGTTGGTGAAGACAGGTATTGTTTAAATATATTGCCTTGCTCTTCAATAAATACCACATTGGGTTAATCTCATGCTCTTTATGTATTTCAATTAAGTAAATCTAGTTCTTTACTTCTTTGCTATAAGTGGTACTTTTTTATTAAAAATCACATAGCTATTTGTCTTATTTCTATTACTCTCCCTTCACTTTTGAAGGAGACTTTAGATGATAATTTTTAAAGAAGTTTGAGATTATTGGACAACTAAGCTCTAGCTTTATTGGTTTTGGTTATATAATTTTTAAACAATTCTGACGTGGGCGGTTTATCAGGGCAATGTACTACCTTGTCATGCATTTCTCTGATCCTTAAACTTTAAGCGTTTACTTTTATCACTGTTTGCTTTAATACTCAGTTGGTCGTTTTATAGGCTTGCCTTGTAAGGCATCCCATCAGAGCTGTCATCATCTTGAAGTCTTGCTTCTTGAAAAGAAGTTTTATTTACCTTCTCTTTCCACTTTTTTTCTGCTCTTCTATTTCTGTAGTGCTTCCAATCAATGTTTTAAAACCATAATGGTAATTGAATTGGAAAGGTTATCGGTTCACGGTCATTAGTTGAATCGCGTTCAAATCACTGATGTTATAAATAATTTATGTATTATTAAAATATGAAGTCATAAAAAATTATTTTTGATATGAGCAAGAGTAAAAGCAAATAATAAAAAACTAATAATCAATTATGTTTGAGAAGCAATAATGTTTATTTTTTAATTTTGATATCATCAATATTCAAATATAAAAATAAAAATATTGATATTTTAATTTTTATTAAAAGTTTTTGATATTTTAATTTTGTATAGTTAAAAAATTATATTTTTTATTCAATATTTTAGGTATTTTTGAGAAACATATGGATTATTTATTATGAAAAATAATAAAACAGCATGTCAGTAGCACTGTTTTCTTCTTCCCAAATGATCCAAATTGGGATTTTGCCTTTTTGATTTTTCTTAAAGTGAAAATTCAATCCCACAGACATTTAGTGAAAACAATGAGTCCTTCATATGTTCATTCTCGTGCCTTAGGACACAAGTAGGTTTGAGGTTGATGGGCTCTATTATGAAAAGAAATGACGTAGCAAGACAGCCCCTTGGGATGTGTGGATGCAGAATCATTTTAGATTGGGTCTTGTAGGCCATTTTGAGGCACAAAAAAGGGGGAGATTTGAACTGTTTGGTTCAAGAAAAACTGTCTAGCCCAAGACAAAGTTCACTGGTCTAACTGCCAATTTGAGCAATTTGGATCTGGTTTCAATTTACACCCGGTCTAGAATAGAATTGGACCGAAAAGTGGCCAATCGATGGTTGGCCGGTTGGATCGGCATGTTCAGTCTGGTTTTTAGAATATTGCTTTTATTATGGTGGGGTTTACAATCTAAAGATGCAGGGGGTTTTGCTTGATGACTTTATCTTTGTTTACTTGGTTCTTCCTGCTTTTAGTTCCCATATGATTTTAACTTTTCATGGTATTAGAATCTACAAAAAAGAGAAAATAGAGAAAATTTTCATGGTGTTAGTATACACTAGGATTAAAATACGAACTTCGCTTCAAAACAGCATTCTAGTAGTCACTAAAATTTAATTTACTTTACCTAAGCCTGTTAGTGCAACTCAGCTCAGCTGGAAGAGATTTTAAGCGAGAGGTGAACCGGAGCCACATCGAGTTAGTTCCCCTCAAAGCCTTCTTCCGAACTTGCCAACAAGTGCTTATGAAAGTAGCTGCATTGGTTTGTGCTATTTTGTATTGCTCACAATTCTGTGAGCCTTGTGTTGTTCAAAACCAGACTTTATTGATGTAAAAACTTCACTAGGTGATGGCCAAGATTAGTTCATGAGAGTTATTGGTAGCTGAAACAAGATCAACGAGAGGAAAAACAAACCTTGGGTCCAAAGAATTGCAATGACGACCTCCAAGACACCTTCTGTAGCCTACATTCTCATTCTAGCCATAGAGATACAAATAGTGACATTACGGACTTCTAGTGGCCCCTCCCTGCACAACCAGAAGGTCCAGAGAGCCTTGATATGAATTAATGGGGGACTGACTACTTACCCTTTCAAGGGTCATGGCCTTTGCACAAAGAAAAAACTCAACATGATCAGGGTAATCAAGACTATTTCAAGTCCTTTCCATCCTACTAGCTTTTTCCATATGTTCCCTCTCCAAACTCCGCTCCAGCTTCTGTGCATTCAGGGGTATACACTTGCTCAACTGCCAAAGACACCCTCTTCAATCTCGATCTTTAAAATTTAGGTACAGTTTCAAGAGAACCATTCCTCAACACAACCTCTCTTCTTTTAGACACACTGTTGGCTTCCCCTAGTCCTTTTGATTGGATTTTGTCAGAACTTCAAGTAAACTGTCTCATGCTGATGACAACCCGATGGATCATCTCATTCTGGAATAAGAATGACTTTCCAGCCCCCAACTTCAAAAGGGGGGAAGTGATTATCACCATTGGCAATCTCTTCACAAATTTATGCCTTATCAAGGCCCTAGAAGCTTCCAACAACTGCTGCTCTACTTGCCATGGAGAACCCTTTTTCCTGACGAGAATTTCTGCTAAACTTAGTAACCAGATTGCCCCAACTATATCTTTGTAGTTGAGTTGTAAGTTAGACATGTTTTTTCTTGGAAGACAATGAGCCTCCAAACTGAACCAGATGCTTGTAGCATCACAATGATTGGTACCTAAAATTTTTTTAACTGGTGATGAGAGAAAAGTAACTTCAATTTCTTTTGCACTCAAAAGTTATTATGAGTTGCTTCCTTCCAAAAAAAAAAAAGAAAAACAGAAAGAAAAAGAGAAAAAGAAGTTATTATGTACTGCGATGTAGTATTCTGCTACCGTTAACTAATTGAACTGTTGTTCATATGTAGGAATATCTACTGCTTCAGCTACCAATCCGGTAAACTAGAGCATCTAATGAAGGTAAGCTAGTAGTTGGGTATATAATTACCCAAACATCACAAGAATCAGAAAGTGCTTCACAAGCTATGTCTCAATAAACTGGTATGAGTATTTATTTTAGTCTTTGAACCTTTTTTTTTTTTTCGAATGGCAGGTGCATGAGAAGGACGTAATAGGCGTAACCCATCATCCCCATAGGAATCTGGTTGCTACATATAGTGAAGACTCCACCATGAAATTATGGAAACCTTGAACCCTTCTTTACCCTTTACATGTAAGAAGAGAAGAGCTTTCCGAAAATCTTGTTGTACTTTGATTTTAATTCTTTCTTGTTAGTTATTGTTATTTGTTCGATCTGATCTGCAATAACACAAATGCCAGTGCACCTCTGACGGAAATGAGAAATTTACTTGCTTCTGTTATTCTGCAACTTCAGATGAAGCATGAAGAATAATGCTACGTGGTTAGAAGTGCTTCATAATGTAACCAAATGCATTTTTTTTCTTCTTTTGAATTTTTGGCTATAACAATTCAACGTTTGGGCCGTCCGTCAAATTAGTAATTTTAAAAAAATTAAATAATAACACGAAAATTTTTTTTTAAGTTACATAAGCACTAAATTACCAAAAATAATTTCAAAAGCCCGTATTTGTCAATGATATTATGTGATAGAAAAATTATCAATAGTTGCATTATAGGTTAAGAGTGAGTTTGATAGTGATTTTAGTGTTTTTTAATTGTTAGAAAGGTTAAAAATACTTCTCTAAATTGTCGTCAGATATATTTTTCATTTTTGTTGGTTCGGTTTCATATTTTAATATTGATGCTTTAGAAACATATTCTAATATTGATGGTTGTGGTAATTTGAATTTAAAAAAAAGGCTGTTTGTGGTTTTATTTTTAAATCAAGTGTTCAACAGATTTTTGAAGTCCACCTTTTCATTGTATAATATGTTAATGTACTACAATGATTAATCTACATTGACAATTTTATTTTTATGTATGTTCCTTAATTCAATTTTATGTACTTCCTACTGTTTTAGCTAGTTTTGAACTCGCAAGATCATGGTAAATTCTTTTAGAGGACAAATTAGGTACAATTGTGTTAATTCGAGTAAAATGGGGATAAGGGATAAGGTATATAAACGACTCTGATGTTGGTTATATGTCCAATTTGGTTTTAAAACATTTTATGGATTCAATGGTAACCTTTTAAGGATTCAATGATGCTTTTAACATTTGTTCCTTATCTCAAATGCTTTTCTATCGTTAATGGAGTGAACAAATGAGTAAACAGGTGTTTGTTGATATGTGATACATCAGCAAATCATGTCACGTGTGGGTGACACATTAGCGTCGTTAAACACATGTTTGTTCATCTTTTCACTTCGTTGAGAATAAGGGTATATTTGAGATACGAAATGAATGTTAGGGACAACATTTGATTCAAAAGAAGTTTAAAGGTCAAGTTAGACATACGATCAAATATCAAGGGCATTTATTTACCTTATTCGAGTACATGACACGAATAATTTTATTTTATTTTTTAAAACAAAAATTACATGAATAGTTAGATAAAGATCATAGGCGTATGCATCTCAGATCACAGAACCACTAGATGTTAGTATAATGGCAGCATATACTTAGATTTTCTTTTTTAATTTTAATTATAACCAAAGGATATACCTTTGGATCTAGATGTTCCAAAATCCCTTTCTAATTGATGTAGGGATCACAAGAACCGGATGTCTTCCACTTGATCAAAACTATCTTAAATCCCTAGCACATTGCAAAGTAGCTTTAAACTTAAAAAGGGAGAAAGGGTGGCTAGGGGGCTGTTTGGTTCCTTTTTCAAAAACAGTTTTTTGTTCCGAAAAATAAAAAACCACTAAAACTTGTTTGGTAAAAAGAAACCCCATTTTTGTGTTCTTTATATTTTCGAAACCTTTATTTTAGAAAACATTTTTTTAGTGTTCTTTATGTTTTTGAAAACAGATTTCAAGAACATAAATCAAATAGGACCTAGATTTTTAATTTTTGAAAATGGGAGAGGACAAAGCGCCTAACCCTAAATCTTAAAGATGATTTATATAGCCTCTTTTGACCTTAATCGAACCCATTGGATCCTATTTAATTAATCTTAGTGAGCCCCAATAAATTAATTAATCCAGTTTAAAGATCTAAAATAAATAATCATGAATTCTTGTGTAAACTTGCATTTATTTTTTACCCAAAACACCCTTATACAATTAACTAAACTCAATTTCTCTTTTAATCTTTAAACCAACAAAGACTACGAGTTTGAGCACAAATCATTGTGATCCTCAAACTCCCTCAAAATCTAATTTTGAAGTTGACTAAACATTCCACTAATAAAAAGATAATTACACTTCAATACTATATGATATCACATCAAGATA
Organism: Tetrastigma voinierianum; assembly: GCA_016808115.1. Taxonomy (NCBI): domain Eukaryota; kingdom Viridiplantae; phylum Streptophyta; class Magnoliopsida; order Vitales; family Vitaceae; genus Tetrastigma; species Tetrastigma voinierianum. The sequence goes on along the minus strand of JAEQBH010004366.1, from coordinate 654 downwards.
AAATTGATTATAATATAATTTAATCAAGTTCTTTGGTTTTTGATCTACTACTATTACATTGAATTCAGACTCCACATGAATTGGTGCCTGTAATTTAATATAGCAGTAGCTATCAACTTCTCAAATCTATAATCAATGAGTATTAGATGCTCCTATTATATAATCAACTAATACACTCTAATATATATGTATGTATGTATGTATGTATGTATGTATGTATGTATGTAAAATCTGACTAAAGAAATTACTACCACCATAGATTTATAATAACAAGTGTTTAGGATCTAAGAGGACATTGTTGGGTTTTTGCTATACAAGCAAGCCCAAATTGAGTTTGACACTAAATGGGTTCACACGTGGGCTTGGGTCCTAAGGTGTGGAGGCCCAGTGGCTATTAGGTTTTCTGCGGCCAGCCTATAAATAAAGATATAATGCAACCCTAGAATAAGCTGATCGTTATATCACTCAGAATGAACTTTTTTCTTAGTGATTTAAGTGCCCACACGCTGCTTCATCACCCCGAGAATAGTTTGGAATTAAAGGATTGATCAGCGGAAGCCAGGATTGCATGTTATTTAGATACACAATTTAATTGCTAAACTAGCATAACCACGACGGCATCTTGTGAACCGGCAGAGGCATGCACATAAGACC
>JAEQBH010004365.1:0-137796 GCA_016808115.1 Tetrastigma voinierianum | reverse complement strand
AATTTGGTGAATTTTGCATGAATCCTAGGATTCTTTTGCAAATTAAAAGTGCGTTCAGGAGTCATTGGAGGGATTCCATGTTAGTTTTCTTGATGAAGGATGCATTAGAGTGATCTATGGATGAAAGTGTATGAAAGTGGAGAAAATAATACACATTCGTGGCATTTTTGGTGAAGTCGGGTACACTTTGGGTTCTGTCGCGAGCCAACGTGTACCCACACGTTAGACCTATACCGTATTGTAATCTTGTTCGCTTTTTCCTATTTTGACCAGTTTTCGTATTTTGGCCATAACCTCTTGCCTATTTCATATCCGATGGAGTGGATTCAAGTGGCCAATTAAAATAGACGTCAAGGAGAATCAAACATAAAGAAATAGGCATCGTCAAATTCTGATTTTAGGTGGCCCAAAAATTCACTCAAAGTGGGGCCATAAGCAATCCAATTCCTGCATCAGTCTTGAACATAGAGTAATACTGGTTGTTTCCTGACGTATCTCTGAGTTTCTATGTTCGAATCAAGTGATTCCAGTCGAATAGAACCCTTAGCACCTTAGCTTTAAATGAGTACAACACAGATAGTGCCAAATATGAAGTTAAGACCCCGAAAAGAGTATTTCAAACTGTCCCGGGTAAAATCGGTAATTGACTAGTTTGGCATAAAATGCCATAACTCGAAGCTCGGATGATCCTCTATTGAATGATTCCAATTTCTAAGTAAAATAGATTCATAGAGGACTAGAATACATGAATGATGTGTGAATACAGGGCATTATACCGTACAAGTATAAGGAAATGCCATATGGCCAGTAACATGAAAATATAGAAATGCAAATGCATAGCCGTGTTCATGAAACATAAATCTGATATGGAATATGAAAATGAACTGACACGTGATCATGAACGTGAAATACCATCTGTCATGAACACATAATGTGGCTAAGAATGCCTATTATAAGATAGTAAGTTACTGAACCCATATAATTGTAAACTACCTAAGACCAGTTATTAAATGACACAACACTTTGGTCCCGACAAGACTTCGCACTCTCGATTAGTGCTCCCAAGACTCCGATTAGTACTTCTAAGACTCGAATAGTGCCACGATCTCGCTCGCTAAGTGCTACGCTACTCCCTGCCCCGATTAGTGCTACTAGCACTTCCATACCGTATAAGCATCTTCTGGGTACTTATTGTGTTTGCGGTCCTACTCATTCCGTATTAATGCCCAGAAGTCAAACAGCTTATATGATAAGACCCTCGAATAAAGAATAAGAGTAAAGATCCGAATGTACCAGATTCGTCTCAGAGTACCTACTGCACCCGCATTCAAACAAGTTCTAGTATTCACGGGTACTCTCGTCTCTCGATGAAGTTCTGCAAGACCTACGGGTACCCCGTGATCTAAATAAGTTCCGCTCGGTATTAAGTCCTCGCCTCTTGTCTCAGAGTACCTACGCACTCAGATTCGATTAAGTTCGCAGCACTCCACGGCACTTCCGCATCTAATTAAGTCTGTGAGTACCCACTCGCACTTCAGATCCGATTAAGTTCGTTGTGGTACCTACGCACCCCGTATCCCCGATATGCCCCCAGAAGACCACGGGTACTGTCTCCGCAACATAAGTATAAGTTCCAGAAGACCATGGGTACCTCGCATCTAAGAAGTAATTTAAGTTCCGTAATATGTTTATAAGTCCAAAGAGTACCCAATTTTTAGTACTCCCCAAGACGTGGTAAACAAGTATAAGTCTTAATATACCAAGGGTACTCAGATCCGCAAAATAAGTATGCTTCGTAGGCACCACCCGTACTCCTCGTAATCTGTGAAAATAAGTATATGTATCTCGTTTATGATCTCAGACCAAGCATGGACTAATGTCCATACCGATATGTATTCAAGACAATGCCCGATCTCGACCTTGTATGTGATAATGATGCATTAGTTCGTGACTTATTGTAATTTCCACGCGTACTCTCGCACAAGGATAAGATCCGCAGATAAGTATATAATCCAGAAGACCAAAGATAAAGCCCGTAAGACAAGTATAAGTTCTCAGACACATGTTTGAGATCTGAAATACATGTATAAGTTCGTATCACACGTATAAGATCCGGAATACAAGTATGTGCTCCATCACCAAGATAAGTTCCAGAATATACATGTAAGATCTCGAAATACATGTATAAGTTCTCAGAATACAAGTATAAGTTCCGTGAAGATTCGTAGATATTATACTTCGTGAGAACAAGTATAAGATACTAAGTACCAAGATAAGTTTTAGTACTTACGTGTACTCCAGAGCAAGGATGTTCCATTACCAAGATAATGCTTTCAGACATTCTGTAGTACCTACTGTACTTTTATATTAGAATAAGCTCCGTGTAAGATCCGAAGTACAAGAATAAGATCCGAATTACAAGAATAAGTTCAGTAATACAAGTATAAGTTCAGAATCGATTTACTTTTGTAGAACAAGTATAAGATACGGCAATGTGATAAGTTTTGTGTACTTACTGCACTCTGCATAAGGTAAGTTCAATACCAAGATAGACGTCTGCACATTCTCCGTGAGTACCCACTAGTACCTCCGAACAAGTGTAACCTCGTAGGATAAGCAGAAGTTCTGTAAACTCCTACCGAGATCCGAGATAGACATAAATACCAATACGTGATTAAGTACCTTGTATAAGACAAGTTCCCAGAACTCCTACGGAGATCGGGGGCCAAGTATAAGTCCGAGACATGTATCAAGATAGTTCCACATGTATGTCATTTGGGAGACCTAAATAAGTATATGTCTGATACAAACATAAGTATAAATATATATCCTAATGAGATAAGTATCGGGCCCCATTAGTTCAAGTATATGTCCTTCGGGAGATCTCGAATATGTATAAGATCCGAATAAGAATAAGTCCGCTATAAGGCAAGATCCATCAAGTATAAGTATAAGACCCTGATAAGAATAAGTGTTATGGAGTATAAGATCCAAATAAGGATAAGTCCGTTTGCGTGTAATTCTGAGGCAGTAAGATTGCTAGGAAGTATAAGTTCAAGATCAGAAATGAGAGATCCGACGGCTTAATTTCTTGTTACAAGAACATTTATGTGTAAATATGTGATATGAACTCCGAAGATTTTGATATCTGTTATGTTATCCGTTATTCAGGTTTCAGATAAGAAATGTTTCCACTAAGCGCAGCGTTAACGGGTTTTTAATCCGCAGGCACGGCAGAAGACGCCCAAGACATCCACACAACCGCCAACACACTCGTAAGGGTTCACCACATGGTTCATACCTGAGTTGTAAATGTAAAGTATAGTTTTTGTATTTGTAAATGGGACTCAGAATGAGTATAGATTTTGATGGACACCACTCCTGGCAGTTCTTTTGATATGTAAATGATATTTTAATTCTCGTTATATGATGTGCCATACCCATGTGTACCATTCTATAAAAAAAAAAAAAATCAGGTAAAGAGTCCCAAAGATATGGTCTCGCACTCTAACCCGCTCGAATCCGCCTAATAGGGTCCTCGGACGGATTTGGGTGTGACAAAAATGCCTAAGTCATGTTTTCACCTTAAGGCCATGTTTCGCATACTAATAAATCATTTCTCATTTTGTTTTAACTCTTCATTTTACTTTCATTTATCATTTAATTCACTTGGCATTTAAGCTCATTCTCATTAAACCCTTAGGTCCTCATTTACACATTTCCAATTTGCCCTTTTTCACTTGGGTTTATTTCCAGATTCAATCAATTTATCATTTTTAGCATATAATATTTAATCATATGCTCATATATTCATTTTACATTTATCATTTTCACAGTTTAACAATTTATCAATTCTTTCCCCGAAAAACCTAAGTTTGGCTCAATTCACCTTTAATATATAATAAAATTATTATAAAATTCTAGGTGCTTTGGGCGTTACAGTCGAAATGAATTGGGGGATGTTATCCACTAACTTCCCATGCCCCTGAGAATCCGCACATCATAACCCGACTAATTAGGGGACAATAAAGAGAAAATAAAAGACATAAATGGACTAGGCCTGAGGACCACATGTCCGACTTGACTCAGGATCCATATTTATCTTATAATCCTTGAGCATAGGGTCCTTGGCACACTCTGCTGCTACCGAATATCAGACATTCCTCAGGTTTGTTCTTTTGCGGTCGACTGCTGACAACAAGTTATAGTGGCCAAGCTGCTAACTACTCATGTATTACTCATTGAGATTGTGTCTCTTCTCAAGTTATGCATAAAGATCTCTTTCCACTCGATATGGAGATTTTGTCTCGGCGATTCAGGATCACACTCCGAGGAGGAGCTTTATTGATGTTGACATGGGTGTGGACAAGATGCATCTTAGACAAAGTGAAAAACTGGTAAAACAAATAAGTGGTAGGTGATTCATGCAAGTAGGTGTTCATGAATAAAATTTATAACCTAATATCTTACCATTGTAGCATGGCTACTAAGATAGCGGCTCTAGGGTGAACATGATGGGTTTTCTTTGTACAAATGATTTGCAATTAAATCCAAAATGGTGAATTTGATTAGGATTTTAAGGTTTGGTAAAAACAGTGGGGTGAAATGGTTGGAAACTGAAAATAAAACAAGTTAAAATATAAAAGAGAACTCTCAAGTGTTAGTCATTTAGGTTGATTCCTAGGGCAACTGAGGGTTTCTGTGGTCCTTCCTCGATTGGGAGGATGACCTATAGTCATTTCGAACCGGATCTTTCATTTAGCTATAAAATCACCATTAATAAATATCCTTTAAAAAATGGAATCCATCACACGTTTCGTCATTAAACACAAGTCACCTTGACTCACTCCACAATAGATAATAAATGATAACTAATAAACATCGATGAATCTAACATTAAGCATCCAATGAGCCCAAAATCTTACTGCTGGTAATAACCATTCAAGGTGACTCAAAAGGGATCAAACCCAAAGTTAAACAGGAGAACAAAGAATCTAAGAAGTGGATACCGCTGAAAACATGGAACCCGCAGCCAGCTTTTATCTCAGAACCCAATGTACTTCTCCTTCAAGGAGGAAGGGTTTCTAGCCACTCATCCTCCAAGTTGTCATCCCCGAGGGTGTTCTGTCGCCTGTGAAAGTGAGAGAAAAGGAGAGAAACGAGAAACTGTAGAAAGAGCTGAAGCTGAAAGCTTCCCACTAAAAATTTTGTTAGCTGAAGAAGATTTTCTTATAGTGTCTTGTCTGGGCTTTTATAGCCAAATCCCCTTTACAAAATACCAAAAAAAACCAAAAGCAAAATCTATTACAGGGGATAAAACGAGAAGAAAACCAAAAAGTGACCAAAAGATGTCAAAAAGTCAAAAGTGAAACACGAATGGTTTGGAAACTTGAATAATAAGATAGGATTGAATTGCTAGTCCTACTCCATTTCTTCCTCGTTTTCTTCCTCGCTCTTCTTCCGGTTTTCTTCTCGTCTCTTTCTTTCCGGTTTTTGACTACAGCCTATGAGTTGAACTCGATTCCATGGTTGAGTTTAACTCTATCTATGGTATAAAAATCCCCGCAAAAACAATAAATTTGCCACAAAATTTTGATTAGTAGCTTTGCTAGGTCCTTAACATGCCAATTGGGTTAATTAGCTTATTAGTACACAAAAACCGCTTCAAAACTCAGATAATAAGGGTAAATATACCTGGGTAGTAATCACAATTTCAACCCACACATCATAATCTTTAGCAATGAAAGAAAAAGAAAGCAATCAAAAGCAAGATCTCCTATATATATCCAAAAAAATGATGTTTCAAAAAATGAAGTGATAATGCCCAACCTTCAACATGAGTCACCAAAATCCTACCCAATGACTGTCTCAAGAAGAGGGGTGTTATGTAAAATCAAGTATCAAAATGTCAACTACTAGAGAACCAACCTGACATCTTCCACAAAAACCACAAAAACTTAAGTGTTTGATTTGATTAGGTTTCAAAAATAAATTGTCAAACTGTTCTCCCCCCAACCTAGCTCTTGTCTAAACCTAGCAGACTAGCCAACCTCAATAGATCAGGACCCACTTTTATTCCACAACCCTCTTTTTATGTAGTAGTAATGTCGAGGGTACCGAACCTCACAAGTGTCCATGTAACGGGGGTCCACCGATGACTCCCAACCAATTAAGGTTTAGGGCATCAAGTCATATGATCTTTCTAATTTACTAACTCTTCGTGTTTCACCCCTGACTCTAATGAGTTCAAAACTCCAAAGACTCACAATTTGGTTAAGCTCACTAATCCACCCATGTAATCCAGCTAATAAAGTTTCCAGATTCCCAACCGCTGGTTTTTAGGCACTGTGCTTTAAAGACTTTCACATATACCCTGACTGCGTTTCGGGTTTCAAGACAAAGCATCACAAATTTTATTTTCTTTTCTTTTTCTTTTGAAAGACTCATTGGTCTTTTTATTCAGTAATCTCACCTACAAAAGTGGTCAAAGGTACTAGGCTTGACTTTGGTGGGTAGGCTTAGCTGCAAGGTAAGCCAGCCTATGAATGAAATTCCAATGTGCAATAAAGGTGTGGTTAGTTCAATGTGGAAGAAAAAAGGTTGAATACCATAAAGTAAGAGTTTCAACATGTTATCAACTCAACTAAGCATAACACAATTTAACATCAACAATCATTGGAACAAAATTTCAATTTCTCAAACCGCAAAGCTCGGCATGAGAATTTTTTTTTCTCGAAAATCAAAATGAAAAGGATGAACTGAAACCAAAAACATGAACTATATTGTAAAAAAACAAACTAACTAGAGTGTCAGTCTAATTAAACAAAGGACTTGCTCAAAACATAAAACAACACTCTCTCCTTCTCAACTTCTCCCAACCAAACTAAACATTGTCCTAAATGTGGCTATGGAATGGAAATTTAAGGAGGAAGTGATACCCTGATGAAATGTACCCGTTGTTGATAGAGACTTCACAAGCTTCCACCTCTAGACCTTTATTCACCTGTATTCGGGCTTCAAATGAACAAGATGGAAGAAGAAAAGAGAGAAAAAAAGTGACCACTTGGAGAATTTTGAAAATTAAACCTTTATAATAATCTCAAAAATGTTCTTTCTAGCTATATTTGGATTCTACACTCTCTAATCTTTCCAACGGTACCAAAATTACCCAAAACGGAGCCTGCATTTAAAAGCATGCTCAAAACAAAATGTGGGCACAACAAAAGAGGGGTGAAATGTTTGGAAACTAAAAAGAAAACAAGTTGTTCGTAAATAGAACTCTCAAGTGTTAGGTCACCTGGCTTGATTCAGGGCAATCGAGGCTCTGTCCTTTCGCATCGGGAGGATGACCTATAGTCATTTCCAACCCATTCTCATTTAAATTTATAAAAATTGACCATTAATAAATATCCTTTAGAAAATGGCATCCACTGGCCATTAGTGCTTTTGGTCATTAAAACACAAGTCACCTTTACTCACCTTACAATAGATCATAAATGATAACTAACAAACATCGATGAATCTAACATTAAGCATCCAATGAGCCTGCAATCTTACTAAGTAATAACCATTCAAGGTGATCTAAAGGATCAAAACCTAAGCAAACAGAACAAGAACTAGGATACCCGCATGAAAAATACGGAACCTCCAATCGCTTCAGATCCCAAACCCCAACAACCTCTCCGGGCGCGAAGGGTTTCTAGCCACCCATCCTCCAAGTTGTCATCCTGGAGGGTGTCGCTGCCTAAAAAGTGAGAGCAAAAAGGAGAGAAAATGAGGAGAAATTAGAGAAAGAGATTTGAAGTGTTGGAGCTTCTCAACAAAAATTTTATTAATGAAGAAGATTTTTCTTATAAGATTCTAGCCTGGCTTTTATAGCCAAATCCTCTTTACAAATACTCAAAAACCAAAAGCAAAATCTACGCTGTGGGACAAACTGTGAAGAAAAACCAAAGTGACTAAAAGAAGTCAAAAAAGTCAAAAAAGGTGAAACATGAACAATGTAGATCAATTTCGCAGTCAAATTTTCGGTCCTCGCTCCATTTCTTATGCTTTTCTTTCTGCTTTTCTTTTCTTCTGGTTTTTGATTTGTAGTTATGAGTTGAACTTGGATTCTCCATAGTTGAGTTGAACTCATCTACTAGATAAAAAGCTCATAAAAACAACAAACTTGCACTTGATTAGTAGCTTTGCTTAGTCCTTAACATGCCAATTAGGTTAATTAGGCTGATTAGTACACAAAAAGTGCTCAAAACCTATATTAATAAGGGTGTAAAATAGCAATTTTTGGGTAGTAATCAGTAGGGATAGTCTCAACCCCCCCGTAATGTGAATCTTAGGCTAATAGATGAAATTGTGACCCCCTGGTCCTCTCCAGTAGATTAGGCCGCTTGAGGCTCAGAAATGGGAAAGATTACACGGACATAGGGAGGAAAAGAATACTTCTCCCAAATTTATTCACGAGAGTCCTTACCAAGTCGACACCAAGTAATGACCCTATCTCGAATCCGGGTCCGAATCCTGTGTTCAATCATAGTTCAAGGCACTGACCGGCACGAGAAGGACCCAAATAACCTTCCTTTCGCTTACATCAACTAGTTTCTTAATGTTGTCTGATCACCCTTCATGAAGCAAACTTTTAAACCATCATCCAAGATCTGTATACAAAAGACTCCACACAAAAGACAAACAAGGCCAAAAAGAATGTTTGAACATTGGGAGGGGGAGAGAAATGAGGAGAAACTCATAGCAATCTCACACATGAAAGGCCCCTCCCTGACCAGAAAACAAGAGCAAGATTAGAGCATGAAACCAAATCCAAAGCCTAAGGCAGAACCCAAGAACATCCACAAAAGTGAACCAAAAAACAAAACTCATGAGGATTTAAATCATTAACATGGAACTACATATACAGATTTAATGAGAACAAAGAAACTCAGCCACCGGCAAGGCAGAAGCCGACCACGGCGTTCGTGACCGCTGTTCAAATTTCAAGGGAGAACAATATTTAAGAGCGTCAACAAAACTTTAGTATTCAAACATGAATCGAGGTAATAAACCAAAAAATTCACCATTATGGCTGGAAAACCGGGGTGAGGGCATTAAACGCGAAGAATCGTAAATCATCGACACGCGTTCTTTCTCAAGGCTAACCTACGGTTAACACCTATCTACAAAGAGACGTGTTAACAACCATAATGCGACCGCGACAAAGGTCGACAAAGAATTACCTGTAAAACTGAACGTGGGAATGAATCAGAGGCCAGTAAGATGCCAACATATTCTGCCAAGGTCAGAAAGGACAGCTGCCAAAAGTTATAACTCGTTATTATATGTTTGAGCACTTTTTTTGGGGTAAATAAACGCCATACTTAACTATTGGTATGACATGTCCTTCCGATTATGTTAACATTGCATTTTATGAAAATATCATAGCTTACAAGTTATTTATGCCAAAAATTGTTGAGTCAATCCAAGCACGACATTCATCCCCGCAAAGATTGTTCACCATTTCGCCACTATTCACCTTTCCTCGCTTGACTGCGGATCTTTTTGTTACAATTTTTTGTTTTTCATTTTATCCCTTGTAATAACTTTTCGTTTTGGTTTTTTTGTAATTTCCCTCGTCTTCGAAGATATAAGCCTCAATGCTTTCCTAATAAATCAATCACTTTATGCAATATATTTTGGCTGAAGCCGCCTCCCGCCTTTTCTTCCACTTCACTTTCTCATTTTTTCACTGGCAGCCAAACACTTCAAGGAGACAACTTGAGGATGAGCGGCTACAAACCCTTTCCTTGGAAGATAAGCGCTACCGGGCAAGGGAACTGGTGCAACGAGGGCTCATGCTTTCAACGCAGTATTCATCATATTTTTGGTTTTTCTCTTCAAAATCTTTCTCTTTAGTTGTAACCCTCCTTTCCATTCACCTCGAATGATCAGTATTTGATAATCTTTAGGTTCAAAGGATGCTTATTGGTTAGATCCACCGAGATTCATTAGTTATCCTCTATGGGTTATTGTAAGGTGGGTTTAAGGAGGTATGCTCCTCACCGGCTTAAGTGACCACCGATGCTCAATGAATACTGGCCTTTAGGAAGGATACTATTTTGGGTTACGCTTTTATAGCTAAATGAAGATCTGATTCGGGAGATGACTATAGGTCACCCCTCCCTAAACGCGAGGAAATGACCGAAACCTTTACTGATCCAGGATCCTAAGCCCAACATCCTGATACTTCAAGGATATCTCTTTTATTATTTTTCTGTAGTTTTTCTTCGCTTATTTTCAGTTTCCAACCATCCAACTCCCTATTTTTACCAAACCTGAAAATCCAAACCAACTGGCCATTTCTTACTTTCATCAGAAAATCATTTGCAAGAAAACCCATCCTCGAGTTTGACTGGATCGCTTATATCATAAAGAGTCTACATAAAGAGAAGGAATTTGTGATATAAATTTTGCTGATTCTAACACCTACTATGGCAACGGACTGTAAAAGAAGGCCCATATGTGGAAGAACCCAAACCCATATCCAATGAGGGAAGTCAAGATGAGCCCCCCGAGCCCTCTACGTGAGATCGCACTCCCCCCTCTCGCAAGCCTAGTTCTACTTCTTCAGTAATAGCATACTAGGCACAACAATGCATGAGCCTACTAACCTTCCAATGCCCGAGAAGATCAGCTCCTCGTTTCACAGGAAGAAAAGTCACTGTAATTACCCCCACTGGGCCGTGGATGACACATGTCACTGCCACCACATATAATTCTTCCACTACATTATTCCAATTATAGTCATGGTCAAAGGATTTTAAGGCCTTATCACGTGGCGATTGTAATAGTAAAAGTTGAACCATGCTGTAGCCTCTAAAAGGCATATGTACGCGGAAGGAGACTACCAGCACTTGTGGAAAGCTGATATGTTTTCAGGTTGAAGCCGCCAATGCTGGTTAGGTTCTTATTGCAGAAATTTCCAAAAACTTCTGATTTACTACTTGATATTTTACCATGTCATCATCACTTGGAATACTTATTTCTAAGACGCTCAATTGTTGCCATAACTATCGGCCCTATCATCATCGCTCTTCATAAGCCATTTTTATTTTGTTTATTAAGGTTTCGTATTTCAATCATCATGCACTTAGGCTTGTATTTTCATCAATCACCAAGTTAAACCTAAAGGACTCTTACAATATCTTTTCTTTCTAATAATTGACTTCTATGATAGATCCAAATGTTTGGATATTGAGAAAAATGAGGAAAAAATGACGTTTTGAATCATATTATTTTTTTAAATTAATGGGACTCAAGTGTAGCTTTGTTTATTTTCTTTTAACAAGAAAAATGAAAGTGATTTTCTTTAATTTTTTTTTTTCACTTTGAATGCTGAATAAATTTGGAAATGCTATTATTAAGAGTTTTTTTAACTTTGTTGTTTTTTTTTTCGTTTTTTGTATTTCATTAAATTAATCATTTTGTAATTCATTCATATTGAATGGCCAAATAATTTTGTAACTCAATAAATTTTTTAACTCAACTCAATCCACCACCATCCCGATAAACCTAACCAATATAAAACCCAACTCCGCTTAACCTGCTCATGATTTCCACCCGAGCTGAGCCCATCGATTGAAAGTCGAGTCAGGGTTTTTCGATTAGGCTATTCTCAACCGCATCCAACCCATCCAAGTTGTAGCCGTACTAATAATATCATTAACAATAATATTAATAACTAATAATTAATAAAATTTCAAAATAATCATCAAAGATTGTCTTCTTATTTTCTGTTAAAATTTTGTAACCATCCTCATGTATTGTGGTGTTAAGTTTAAAATCACAATCACTTATTTTGAGTTTATGTTAAAGATTTATATTTAATATCACACTATCCTTAGACAAGTTTATCGAGTCCCTTGTGTCCTTGGCTTGATTTAAAAAGCTGACACATGGCTTGAATCTGTCATTTATCTCCATTCTCTCAATTAATCATGCAACATGTAATGCGCGACTTTTTTCATATCACATGTCTCTCACAAGTCGTCATACAAGACCTCGACACTGCGCCCTCGAAAAATATGAAATTTCGATTAAGTCCTAATTCGAATGGTAAATTGACGTGGACAGCTAGATTTCTCATGAGATGATTCCAACTGAAGTCCGTCATTATCCGAGATCTAGAAAATTTCCAGATTTTGATCGAAATTACCATTTTACCCTTTTTCGAAAAATTAGAATTTTATCTGCCACCTTCATCCAAACAAGAAGGGACAGGTGGTCCGCATCGTGTCCCGCTCCCGCTGACTCCCTCCACCCACCCGGGGCCCCCATACCATTCCTCACTAGCCTCACCTGGCCTGCGCGCCGCAAAACCCGATCCTGGGCCATCCATAATGCACACTAGTCCCTCCTCAAAGGTCCAATCTGTGTCAACCTCAATCTCTCCCTAATCCACTACATGAGCTGGATCTGGAGTGTACCTCCGGAGCATGGAGACATGGAATACCTCATGGACACCTCGACATGTCAAGGTGAATCCAACCAAGACGCTACAAGCACCCACCTCTCGCCGAGTATCTCGAAGGGTCCAATGAACCTCACGTAGCTTCCCGCGGTCACGAACCCGACCACTTCCTTAGGCATCACCTTTAAGAAGACGGATTCCAACTCAACTCTAAGGGTCTACGTCAGACATCAAGATACTCTTCTACCGGCTCCGAGTCGTGAGAAGACGCCGGTCAGATCAAGCTCACCTTCTGGTGGTTCTAATCAAATCAGACCAAATACGGAGCTCTCTCCCACTCCTGGCCCAAACTATCTGATCCGCACTTTTCGCCTCCCATACAATGCCTCATATGGTGCCACCCAGATACTTGCCTAATAACCGTGTTGTAGGAGAATCTCCACCAAGGGCAAATGCTCTTCCTCCCACTATCCTTATGATCCAGACGCATGCTCGCAAAGACGTCCCTTCAACACTTATATGGTCCTCTCTTACCGACCATCCGTCTTCAGGCTGAAGGTTGTATTCACGTCAGTCGCTGGCGTTGTCATCACCGTCAGAAACTCTTCCAAAAGTGCACTATAAACCTCGGGTCTCTATCCGACACTATGGATACTGGTACTCCATGTAGCCGGACTATCTCTCGAATGTACAACCGGCAAAATTCCTCCAATGTGAAAGTCATCCGCACGATTAGGAAATGTGCCAACTTCATGAGCCGGTCTACTATCACCCACACCGAGTCATGCCACCGCGGCGTCCGTGGAAAGTGGGTCACAAAATCTATCGTGACGTGCTCCCACTTCTACTCATCCACCTCCAATGGGCTGGGGAAGTAGCTCCCATCAAGCCTGTGCGTTTCAAACACTTAACCGAAGTAACACGCTGACATCACCAACAAAGTCCCCTACGTGTCTCTTCATTCCGCTCAAATAATACCGACGATGTAGATCCTGGTACATCTTCGTGCCACCTGGATGCACAGCAAATCGAGAGTAGTGAAACTCCCTGAGAATCTCCTATAGTACCCAGCCAATCCCAAGAAACTACGTATCTCAAAGACTGACCTCGGTCTCTCCCAACTCATCACAGCCTCGACCTTCTCTAGGTCCACTGACACGCCTAATGCTGACACCACGTGTCCCAAAAATCTCACCTCAATAAGTCAAACTCGTGACTCCATCGAATCCCGCATATAGCTAATGATCTCTCAAAGAATCAGAAACAATCCTCACTGATACTCATGCTCCTCCGACTGAATAGATCAAGATGTCATCCACGGCGACCACAAATAAACCGACCAAATAGGTTGAAATACCAATGCATGAGGTCCATGAATGACTGGCGATTCACAATCTAAAGTGGCATCACCGTGAACTCAAAGTGCCCATAACGCATCCCGAACGCTGTCTTGTGGATATCTGCCTCCCTAACCCCGCTGATGGTAACCAAAGGCGGCGTTCATTTTGAATAGACTCAGGCTCTCACCGTCAACAAGTCATCAATCTCTGAAATGGGTACCGATTCTGATCGTAACCCTATTCAACCTGGTTCGTAATCACGCAAAGTCTAAGGGTCTTATCCTTCTTCGCAAATAGAACCTAGCGCCCCATAGTGAAGTGCTTCGGGTCTAATGAACCACTGGTCTGAGATCCCCGTAGTCGACTCTAAGCTCCGCAACTTAACCGGTGCCATCCTGCGCGCAGTCATAGAGACGTGGGCTAAGTACCAGGCGAACTCGATAATCGTCTACAACCTCTACGGTGCAATCCTAAGAGCTCATCCTAAAAACATCCTCATATCAGACTACTTCCGAGGTAGATCTAAGTCCGGGTCTCTTACCCGTCCCTGTGGTAAGGTTACAGCCAACTCGCCAATCGTTTACAACACCCTATTCGAACACCGTCTGGGGCAAAATATCATGCTTGTCCCCCTGAAATACAACACGAGTACCATCCTATGTGTAAGCGGTAACCCTCTTACGCTCACAATCGATGACTAATTTCGTAAGTCGTCACCAATCCATCCCCAGATGACATCAATTTCGACATGTCCATGACCAAACCACTATGAGTAAGATCCCCGAGATCTTTAACTCGCAACCACGACATATCATCCCTATCCTCGCCCTAATCCCTAGGGTAGAACTCATATACAAGGGCTCCTCCAAGGCCTTGACCTCTAAGCCCAACTCTATCACAACTGATGCATCAATGAATGAATGCGACGCACCAGAATCAAATAACACTCTTGCCCATAAAGCAGATAGAAAAACGATTCCTCGTATAACCGGTCGATCTGCTGGTTCAAACGCGATGGTATAATCGCGCACACGCCTATATCCCGGGGGAGGTCCTTATCTCAGGCTCTGCTCCTCACTTCTACCATGGGCTCGCTTCTCCGTCTCGCCCTCGTAATGGCGTGCCCATGCAAAGACTCCTCGGATCGAACCGCCGACCCATACGCAGGTGTTGAGGAATATATCAGACTCTTCCCGTCCCACCGCCGACCGACTACGCCTCAAACCTTAGGATCCCCGCTCTCTGGGGCAATCCCTCCTCATATGTCCGGCCTGCTGGCAATGGTAAAGACACCATCCACCCAACCTAACCGGCAACCCCGACATGCCCCAGCCCTGGACGATCACGCTTCGAACCCCCGTGGAACTAGAAGCCCTTCTCTTTCGAACTAGAAGAAGATCGACTCTCCTTTTCTCGCTATCAAGACCCGTATCCCGAGTTCTCCGAGCATCTCGATCTCTCTCTACGGTCATGGAAGTCCCAACCATGTGAGTCTGGCGTCTTGTGTGCGGTCCTACATTTCTTGTCTCCTACTGACAATCTCACCATTTCAAACTCCCCGACTGGGGCCGTGTCCGGTACATAATCGCCAAAGAAAAGGAAGCAACTCCGTGAACTCCGCCATATACTTACCACAGCCCGTCCCGTCAGCCTAGGAACTCCCAGCCTTCGCATGTTTAAGAGTGTCCGAAATACTGGCTTCATGAACTTTCGAACTCGCCCATGTCATTGCTCAGGTCCCTAGGGGAGGTCTTTCGCCCAAGTCCACTACACTTTCGGCCCGCCCATAGGCCGGAATGCATCTGGGCTCGATCCCGTCGTATTCCGGGAGGTAATCTCTACAGCCTCCAATACCTTCTCTCAACCTCGCATGAACTACCTATTCACACCACTCGAATCTCCTCCCTATGAATATCGGAGGATGATGTGCCTTGAACCTGAAGTTACTGACCTCCTCGCTACCCGTCGCATTAGCCCTGCGGCAATGCCGCAGCCCGCAATCCCTACAGCCTTAGTAAAGGCCTGCTGGTCAAATACTGGTGGTGCTTGGCTAGCACCTCGTGGACGACCTCTACGTCCTCTCCCGCGACTAGCCATCTACACATGTCAAATGGCAAGTTAAGTTTTAATGCAGCATCTCTAAGGTGTAAACACAGCCCCGAGACACTATTCACATACCGAAAAATTTCTATACGCAATGTCAATGCATTCATAGGTAATGCAAGACAATAATTTCATATATTAAATCATACGCAACAAAAACATTTTTTTTTATTTTTTATTTTTTATTTTAAAACCCGTGAACAGTGTCCATGAACAGTGATCAAAACAAAGGACTCATAACAATGACCGGAGTCAAAATCGGCCGAAAAAGTACAAGGTGCACACCAGCGACCCGTGCGCCGCCACGCCGCGCGAACCGCCTAGTCAGCGCCGACCGGCGCTTAGATTAGCGCACGCCGCCCGCCAGAATTTTGTCAGGCGCACGTGGCGCCGTGGTTGTGACTTCGCCAGGTCGCAGTCGCCGCGACCGCCATGTCACAAGCCGCGGTCGCACTACGCCGAGCCGTAAGCCACGATACGTACTCAGACGTGACCTGGAACCCCGCTGCGCACCGCAAGGCCATGTCAAGCCGCACACTCGCGCCGTGTCGTAGCCGCCCGGGCATGCCGTGGTCGCGTTCCCCGTCATGACACAGAATCGCGGTCGATACAACTCATGCCGCTGCGGCCGCACACCATGTCGCAGGTACAGCCGCTTCACGCCAGGTCGCAGGCGCCGGCATCGACATGCTCGCATTGCGGTCGCAACACCAAGCTCTCCTATCACGATACAAACGTATCAGGGACGCTACACATCCCAGCCAGCCCAAGCTCGCTTCACGCAGTTTCCACACAGGTCAGCAGGCCTCTCGTCAGATCGCGTACGCCAGTTCGTGTCGCAGCTGTTCGGGCGCCGTGTCAGAAGACTCCTGGGCACCGTGGTCGCGCGGCGCTCCAGCCATACATCGCGATACAATCTGTCAGACGCGGACCCAACATTAAAAAAAATGGGCAATAGCCCAACCAGCCTCCCTGCACGTTTTTTTTTTCATTCGTTTTTTTTCTCATTTGTTCTATTCACTACAAGATCACAATTTTTTTTCATATTCGCAGAACCAAATAAATTTATTATAATTTATTTTTTTTTTTCCTATTTTACACATCAGAAAATCTCGTAAAAAAAAAAAAAATTCCTCAACATTTTTTTTTCTCACTTCCACCTCGGACTATTTTGCCCAAAATTTCTCAAACCAACCTGAAACCTCAAACTTAGGGGTTTGTTTTCTCGACCCTAATGTTTAACACTTTCTCCTATGCTACTCACCAAGCATACAAAGCACACATCACAAAATCACGCAACAATCATCAAAATGCACAATGGATGCATGATCTAAACCATGCCCACCAAGTCCTAAGTAATAATATACCTAACTTATTGATACTAAGCCATACTTTAGTATCCAACATTGAGCTCTAGGTATTTATAAACCTAGGCTCTGATACCAAGCTGTGACACCCCGAATCCCGGGGGTCCCGTTGACCACCGTCAACCTGCGGAATACCAGTGTCTCATATCATGAGACCCATACATGAGTAAAATAGCCACATTAGCCCATACATCCATACTCACTAAAATATCATCAACCAACTATATTGCCATAGTTCAAGAGTTAATACATCACTCTTAATACAAACATATATTAAAATTTAAAATTCTAATACATGTTATACAAAAGTATTTACTAAAGCCACATGTCGGTTTTCTTCTCAAAGGCGCTCCAAAGTGGAGAGTCGTCCCGAACTCTCCTCAGACCAAATAATGATCCTCGACAGCGAGCAATGCCCGTGAGAGTGATAATCCCGTACATGGGTTACTTCCAACCTAAGTGTACACTGCATTTGAGTAATAAAACACACTAAGCAAATACATGATCCTACTTGAATGTCTACCCGTCTAATTTTGTCTCAGTCCTCACCGACTCTCACACATGCCTAAGCCAAAGTAGAAAAACACTCCGTTTTCAAAACAAAGATTTTTGTTCTCGAAAACGAATTAATGAAGCTTTAAACTGCTGACTCGAGGTGAATTGCCGGGTACTTCGAAACAGCCATAGTCAGCCTCCGAGATGAACTGTTGATAACTTCAAGGCAATTCTTCGGAAAATCTTCCTTGAAATTCCTTTCACAACCATTTTCATTTTTCTTTCATTTCATATGCACTCACACCTATCGTTCTAGGGTGCCCCGGTGCATATGGAATGCATTATGCCATTTCCAAACAATTCATGCTAATATATTTTACATGCATATATTAACAAAATTTAACTCACATAAATCATGTTATTCAATTCATAGCAATAACATCAAATTAGCTCACATGGGCTAATAAATAACACAAAAATCACACCCAAATCACGTGAACAGTAAAAACCTAGGCTCGATTAACTCGTTAACGACCAACACTGGGGATTCTTCCACTTTGCTCAAATATTTTAAGACCGAAAACACAGCCATCCAAGCCTCAACAAATCCCCATCCATTAAAATGTCTCTTAGCCAAAGAATAAACAAAGTAGGAGAAGACCCCTACCTCTTGGAGTTGTCGAAACTCCATAAAATCGGTGTCCACGTGTAGCCCTTATAGCGTAGATCAACTTTTCTTCTTGGCCCGACGAGAACCGACGGTCCGAAAGCCGGGAAATCTAGAGAGAAGTTGCAATTTCTCTCTAAACCCAGTTTCTCCCTACCGTCTGCTTCCAATAGAAAATGGAGTAGCGAAGATGGTCTTTGTCTTATTTTAATCTTTTAATTCTTTTTTTCACTTAATTCCTTTGTGTCCTTTAGTTTGATTTAGGTGATCATGCTTATCTACATTTATTCTCATCCTCTCACTAATCATGCAACATGTGTTACATGGGTACATGTGCAGTGACTTTGTCACATCACATGCCTCTCAAGAAGTCACATACCTAAGACTGACACCCGGTGTAAGCTCTCGAAAAACGTGAAATTCACTGCCTTGGAATCTCACGTAAATTGGACGTGGTAGCTAGATTTTCTAAGACGATTCCAACGGTGAAGTCTATTTCACATCCGAGATCTAGTACCTTTATATCAATCGAAATTACTATTTTACCATTTTTCAGAAAATTAGAATTTTCTTGGTTTTTACACCTATACTATATCTTTATAAGTTTGAACAATTAAAATTGTGTTCCCTTTCGTATATAAAAGAATATGAACAAAAATTTAGGAAATATGCAATTCTTGCTATATTGATACTGCCCGAACATTTGAATAAATACATATTAAAAATACATGGACCAAGAGGGAGTTAGATTATGGAATGAATTTTCAACCCTAATATAAAAACTCTCCTTATATAGGCAGTAGAGGAGAATTTTAAAAATTGGTTAAAAAAGGAATGTTTGAATGTAGGAGAAAGAAGTCAAATAAAAGAACAAGACTTAAATACACAACTTTGTAGAAGATTAAAATTAGGAGAAGATTTAGATTTAGGATGTAGAGACAGATACAGGGAGTATAGAAATTAAAAGCTGTAAACAAACTTTTAGAAGAAAATCAAGAACTTATTATAAAGAGCAACCTTTTAAAACAAGATATAGAAAACCTGGAAAATATCGATGTTAAGAATAACCAATTATAGAAAAAAAACAATGTAAATGCTATTTATGTGAGCAAGAAGGCCATATAAAACCTGAATGTCCTGAACTTAAAAAATTTCCAAACGAAAGAAATAGAAAAACTCAAGTCAAAATTAATTTAATAAAGGAATATGAGATTGATAGCGAAGATGAAGAAATTATTAGTGAATTTGATTTTGAGAGTGATAATTATAGTATATATAGCTTAGACAATGAAATAGAGGAATTCTTATAGCATTAACAAATAATTTAGAAGAAAAACTTTGTAGAGATTGGTTAAGTAGCCAAATTTTTATAAATGATTTAATTATTTGTGACTAATTTTTGTTTATAGGAACATGGCTCAAAGGAGAATATCAAAAGCAAAAACTTTTCAATTTGGAACCGTTTCTTTAAATGAATTTTTAAACCTAAACCTTCAATTTCGGCCATGACACCCCACTTCCGGGTCCCGCTGACTAACCGTCAACTCAAGGAAGTTTCTACCATGCAATTTATCACCTAAGTCTTGGTACCTGACAGATCACCACTGTGGACACTGAGTTACTTCCGCACTACCCTATGCCTCTGACCCATCCATTCATATTTAAATCTAAATGTAAACTCCCACATGTCTAAACTATCAACAATCGTCCAATTAACTTCGTTTTGCCTTTGACATTCCCATTTATATCCTAAATCAAATTATAAGAATAATAAGTATAAAAGGCGGAATAATAAAAGAGGAAAATAATGTTTTTAGATTAAAAGAACATTAAAAATGAACCCGGAACATCGAAAAACCTTAGGGTAGTCATATAGAGCAAATTGGAGATTTTAGTGGCAAAACCGTAATTTTTGAGAAAACTAAACAAATTTCATGAACAAGAATTTCAGATCAAAGTATATGTAAATCCGATTATTTCCTCTATTTTTCTACTCCACTCTCACCCCACACCCCTTGGAACCTTAGAAATCATTAGAGAGGAAGATAGGAAGGGCAAAACCGGAGATTGAAGGGTAGATTGGAGATCAAAGCTCAAGATCTTCATCCCAACCTAGAATTTCGGGTAGGGGTTTTCTCCCATTCACTTACATTGAAGCTAGGGTATTTATATATGTATATTTTGGGCTATCAATGTTATATATTTATGATAGAAAATCATTCTCTCTTAGTCTTTTTGCAAAGATTATATGCTTGAACAGTTAGGTCAATACCCATGAGATTCCTTTCTTGTCTTAAAATCCTAAGATTTGAGAATGATAGATTTTCTTCTTGAATGTGTTCTTCTTGGGGATTGATTTCTAAATTATAGTGATTTGGGTTGAGAGTAAAATAACATGGCTGCATCTCAGATTTTCCTAATTGTTTAACAAATTGCCTCATAAGGGATTTGTGGATATTTGGAAGAATTTCTTGTGAATTGGGGATTTATATAATCATTGGCTATAGATGATGATTGTTGGTAGGATATGCTCTTGTAGGGTTGTTGGAATAGACATGGGTGAGAGGTTCCTTGTAAGGATGCTCAATTAATCTCAAGAGGTTCCTGGTAAGGCTGCTTGGGAAATACTACCGTGATGGGTGAGAGATTCCTTGTAAGGATACTCAATTCCCTTTTTGAGAGGTTCCTTGTAAGGATGTTCTATGCCTTTTTTGAGAGGTTCCTCGTAAGGATGCTCAATGCCCTTTTCAAGAGGTTCCTGATAAGGATGCTTGAGGAACAAAGATAACATGGAGGGGGTGGAGGTTACTTTTAAGTACAAGCATCTACCAAAAGAAAACCTTGAGGGGGCTGGAGGTTACCCTTAAGTATGACGCCTGCCCAAAGAATTGTTGGAAATTGTTATGGTGAAATCGATTATTCTTTCTTTTTATGTGGTGCTCGTTTATTCATTTAACTACTATTTTATTTTACATAAACCTGAAATCTGTTTGAAATGTCACTGTTTTATGTCAAATCATATGTCTATATTATATTAAAAGAAAAATGAGACCGACAGTTTTCCATACTTTTCTAAACCTTGTTTGAGCTTGGGAGAATTCTCCTACAAATCTTCGTGCTCACCCCCTACGTATGACCCTTTTCAGATTTTACCCTTGAGGAGGCGGCGGGTTCATGAATCCCATGCATCGGGAGGGTCCCGCCCAAGGGAACCTAACCCAAGTTCATCAAAGTGAAGAACTCATCTGAGTCCACAGTATGGAAGAAGAAGGCCAAATCCTAGCTGATTTTATGGTTTTGTAATATTCTGGATAGAATATCCAGTTTTGTATATGTATTTATAAGTTTTCAGAATAAAGCTATTTTTCGACCTATGTCGCGCGGTAGTGTTAATAGTTTCTCAAATACTCATACTGCTTATATAATGTGTATAGAGGCATTAATATGGACGTGCCATCGCTTTGGGTAAGAGTCGGAAATGCGAAAGCCTAGACAAACATCGCTTATCGGGCAATTGGTCGCTGGCATGGATTTTTTCTGCTGGAGACAAAGCTTTCGTGCCCTGTATCGTGACATGGTTCGTAAGATGTGGAAGCGTTGGCCGAAGTCGCTGATGAGGTTTTCCGGTCGCTGGACAGAAGCATTTTCACGCTATACTCAGGTCGCGCGGGCTTTCGTCGCGGACAAAGCTCTGGTCTATGTCGCTATTACGGTTTTCCATGTGTCGCGACATGGTTTTCAGTTTTAAGTTGTGGGAAATGTCGCAACATGGTGTTTTTTTATTGCGACGGGTTTAGTCTTAGCTCTAGGGATTTCTAGGTCATGACAGAACTTTCCTTGTCACGACATTCATTTTGTGTCGCACAAAGAGCCCGCCAAGGCCATAAATTTTATGTCGCGGACAAAGATATTCCAGGTCGCCAGAGTTTAGCCTCGGGTTGTGGGCTCTGCGTTGCGACCGAGAGTTTTGGAGCTGCGACATGGCCGCCATGCTAGGAAGGAATTTCTGTCGCGACAGAGGATTTGGTGTCGCAACAGACTTGACAAGACAGGGCCTGGGCGCGTGCAACAAACCAGGCTAGGCGCGCATAACAAACCTCACGCGCACGACAGACGCATTTGACACCATGACCTAGGCAAAGGCGTGTATCAGAGAACTCAGACAGTAGATTGCTCTATCGCGATAGACTTGGATAATAACCAAAAAAATGACCCCCGAGATTTTGGGTGTTACACTAAAATGTGATAATAAGCACTTAATTACAGTCCGTAAGGGGCCGACCACGACCCTCTTACCATAATTACATACCCGACTATATAGATAATAGTTCAAAATAATTTAATTACAATTCTTTTATACAAAATTACATGCTAGAACTGGTTTATCCCTAGCACTTTTACAAAAAGATTTATCAAGGCCACATGTAAACCCTCTTCACACCACGTGCCTCGTATGGCAATTCATCCATTGGTATCGACCGGTACTGAAGGGTTCACTGACGGTAAGCAAATGCCCAATAAGAAATACCTCCTACAAGGGCTACTCCCCACCTAAGTGCACATGCAATGTTCACTTAACATTTCACAATCACATTCCAACAAGAACATGTCAATTCTATATGGAATCCTACATGTCATGCCATGAAATGAGATGCGACTCATCATGTACCATGCGCCCGAGTCCTCACTAACTCCCTCACACAACGCCTAAGCCCATGTGTGAAAAATCGTCATTCTGGATGACATCCAATGATCATTTCACAACAAATTTCATTTGTTTATAAACCAAAAGCTTTTTGGATAATACATCACAATGATTGTTTTATATTCAAAATCATGTTCCTTTTTTTGTGGGTAGCGAATTTTTTGGTGTCGTGACCTCGTCTCGCAAACCCGTACACTTGGCCTTTCATCACACTATGTCTAATCCATAATCAAGGGTCTTTCACCAGTGAGGGATCTATCCCAACTCTGTCAAGTTCAACATGATGGTTTTCTTTAACATTTCAATAAATTGTGTAACTCTATTGGACGTTGTCCCATTTAACCGAGCCCACCCAATTAAACACCAAACACAATGTCAATTTACTAATCATGCACTCACACCCATTTAATGCGATGTCCCCGTGCATATGTAATGCAAGATGCCATTGCATGCCATATCATGTCACATGCGTAATGAATGCTACATAGACAATTCTACACATGCATATCACTAATGCATCATGGAAAATTATATCTATATGCATATAATTTCCATACATCATCACATTCATGTCAATATATCATGCAAGCATATATCAACATTTACATTCAACATGTCATTCTATGATCAAGCAATGACACACACACAAGCAAGCCATGTAATGGCCATTGCACACAACAATTCATCACACGTCAATACGTTGGAGCACACATATTGACATCCAACATGTCACTCTTAGACAAGAAATGACACTTCCTAATAAGTCTCACAATGTAAAACCTGAGAAATTTTAATTTTTCTGAGAAAGGGTAAAACGGTAATTTCAGTAGGAAAATCTGAATTTTTTCTATATCTCAGATGATGAAATGGACTTTACCTATGAAATCGTCTCATGAAATCTAGCTACCATGTCGAATTTCATCGAATTCCGAGACAAATAAATTTCACGTTTTTTCGAGGCAATCGAGGCAAGACAGACACTCTCAAGTATGTTGAGTGGCTCACAGTGTGCCACGTGTCAAGTGAAGAATCAGTCAAACAAAGAGCTCAAATGGGACCCATAAGAAACATGTGGCAACACATGATTGGAGAGAAATCGAAGGTAGATGGATAAAGTGATAAGGATAATCCAAGGAGTCAATGGGGTATTGACATGTGGCAAAAAGTACTCTCCAAACTTGACTTTGGACCTAACAATACGATAGGAAGAGGGAAAAGGAGGAAAAGAGAAAAGGGGGAGAGTTAGAGAGAGAAGTCTAATCTTCTCTCTAGGTTTCCCCTGGTGATCTGACGTGGCTGCCTCCCGACTTCGATTAAGAAGAAAAGTGTTTCCTCACAAGAAGAGTCTTCTAAGAGAGACTGAAACCGGGAGTTTCAAAATCCAAGAAGTAGGTCTTTCTCCTACTTTAGTTACTTTCTACCCTAAGGGTCAGGTGGTGGTGTTTTGCCCTAAGGGAACGCTTATCGTTTTGAACCACGTGGGAAGTTACCTTATTTTGATTATACACATAGCCTGATTTGTGACTGGTTTTTTGGGTGGGAAATAAAGGGAATTGCAATGAGTACTTCAAAAATTGTAGCCACATCTGAACTTGGATGGTAGCTCTTTGAATTTCCAAATTGACCTCCGAAGCTCAAGTGATGGTCTGCTGTCTCGGTCAGTCTGGGCAGGCGGGCAGGCTAATTCAGTGGTCAACCCGCCAAAGGGTTGGGTGGCTACTGCACTCACGGCAGCTCGCCGTCAAGGTGGCCTGCCATTTAGGGGCCAACCAACCTATCACAGGCTAACCCGCTAGAGATTAGGCCACTGGGCCACGCGTTTAGGACGTACTACTAGAGGCTAAGGCTAGCCGGTAGTGGCTAAGGCCAATCATACAGTCAGACAACCTACAAGAATTAAGGTCACCAACAATCCAAGCACATGCACCACATGCTATGTCAATCTGGCAGCTGCTAGGCATGCACGCTGCAGGCTGGGGCAAACCACGCACGGTTAGGACAAATTTCGCTAGTGGTTAAGGACAAATTAGTTGTTAGGGAAGGTTGCCGGCCGCTGCTGTGGCCGGGTCGACTAGGGCTGGGACGATCACGTGGAGGCCCAACTTCGGACGACCATAACTTCTTCGTCCGAACTCTAATTCGAGTGTTCTTGGACTCTAAGGAAATCCCATTGAGTCAAGATTCCAGAAATATGCCTGTGGAGGACAATGGGTGAATATAACCTTCTGAAATCTATGTTTTCCTGTGGCTACCGTCAAGTTAGTGGTCAAGTATTCATGTGTGACCTCCAACTTCGGACGACCATAACTTCTTCGTCCGAACTCCATTTTGGGTGTTCTTAGACTCTATGGAATATCATTGAGTCAAGCTTCCAAACATGGGACTGTGGAGGACAGGGGATGATCATAACTTTGATGAAATCTATGTTTTGCACCAAGTGTGCAAGATTTTGTCAGGTCGATGTAATTCAATGTTTGACATGACCATCGCATGACATGTCAGAGGGCTACCGTAAGAGTAGGAATTGCCATGAGTTAGCCTATGAAAGGTTTCAGCACATAAATTTGCTTAGTCATGGATTGATGGATGCTAATATGCTTCGATAGGGGATATGAGTATATGTATATATATATATATATTGGCATGAGTCATATGGAACTTCTATATGCTCAGATGTTTGTACGGTAGCTGGTACAAGTACAACCGATGAGAATAATTCATGTAGTGTGCATCATACATGTAACATGAGAAATTTAAGGGATATTAGCATCGTGATATGCACAATATCATCGTGTCGAAGCCCCGGTGTGGGTGCATAGAAAGGTAAATTCACCATTCTCAGGAACGTGGTGGTGACTCTCAAATGGACAATGTCCAATTGGAGACTCACTATGGTATAAAATGAATAAAACAATTTAAAATAAATTAATATGTGTTGGGCGGAGCAAGAAGGGAGGTCAAGCACTTCCTCGTGTGAAAAGCCCGGAACTGGGTGTAAAGAGACTCAGAAGGTGATCCAAAAATTCAGAGTGGTGTAAGAGACCCGCTTAAATTCGATAAGTTTTATCGCTTCAAAATAAGACACACGACAATCACATAGACTTCGAGTTTGCGGATAAGTAGTCATGATTGACTCGATTGCTGCCCATTGGCACTTGTATCGGGTACTGGGTACGGTATGGCAATGTATATGTGTGTCATTGGTACTACTAGTGACTCAAGTCACACTTCGCATAGGCACGTGTGGGGAGCCGCGAGTGACTCTCGATACGGGCATGAAGACATTCCATGCATGACATACGACATTCTTTGTACATTTTCACTTGAATGTGGGGTTTGATCAACGATGCACTTAGTGGGGAGTAACCCCACTACCGGCTTATCACCCCGGCCATGGGACCCTTAGGTACACGAAGCACGCCCTTCGAGCCATGAGTACAAAAAAGGCCGAGTTGTGGCCTTGAGAAGCATTTTTGTAAAATATATTAGAATAATCTAGTATATTTTGGCATGTAAAAGTGTAAGGAATTGGTTATTTGTAAGAAAATTATACAGAAATCGGTCTCAATATATAAGACATGTGAGTGTGATATCGGAGCACCCGATATCCACAGGTTTCCGCGGGTTGACGGGTTGTTAACGGGACCCCTAAGATGGGGGCGTCACAGCTTGGTATCAGAGCTTAGATAAACGATTACCTAGGGAACTCGAGTGTGGGTATCCATAAGTATGGTTATGATACTAGCTTCACAACTTGGTATCAAAGCATAAGTACACGAGTACCTAGGGCTTGAGGGACATGGGTTTAGGCCATGGTCATTAAGGTGTGTCTGATATGAGCATCATAGTTCAGTGTCAGGGTTTAGGTATGTGATTATGTAACACCCCAAAATATACCCTAATCGTTTTCGACATGTTTAGAGTATTTTGTAAGCATAATTTAGATGTTTCGTGAGTTAAATGCGAAACACGGAAACAAGAGACCCGGAAATTTACAAGATTTAAGGATAAAATTGTAAATTGTCCAAAGAGGGGCTTAAAAGTCATAATTTGACAAGATTTGAGGCCAAAGTGGAAATAACATAAGATAAGTTGAAAAAATAAGAGAAGTGGAGGACTAAAAAGAAAATAAAGCAATTAACCCAAAATGGGTTTTTGGAGGGCCAAACAAGGCCTAAGAGACATTTGGATTTAAAGACCAAAATTGGTCTCATGTTTTGAAGGGGAACAAACCGTATGGGAGAGTAAGAACGGGAGATAAGAAGAGGAAGATAAAGAAGCATGAAGAGAAATACAAGCTGAAGGTATGGAACTTTAGATTTTTGTATGGAACTAACTCGGGGTATGGATTCTATTATGGATCATATGAATTTGTAATGGATTCTAGAAAGCTTATGAGTTCCAAATCTAGGGGTTTGTTGGGATTTCATCCTAATCAAAGATTTATTGAAGGTGTGGTTGGAAAAACTCTAAATGGCACAAGATAAGTATGAAATCATCCTCTAAGGATTGATTCATGTTAAATTGCAAGTAATCGAGTTAGTGGCTTGGAAACAAACCCAACAAATCTTTGTATTTGGTTTGTGTATGGGTTATAACCCATATTAGAATGGTATTGGGAGAAATTCATGGAAGATTTGGAAGAAAGATAAGTAATGAAAGAGGATTTGAGTAGGAAAAAGATTATAAGATGAATTTGAAGAGGTTTCGATGTGTATATGGAGTATAGAGTTGATTTGGGTAGCAAAATATGGAAAAATGGGAGAAAAGCACACATTCTGGGCAAAATTCGAGCACATGTACAGACGTTAGGAGGTGTAATTTGACACCTTGTTCTGTTTTCCCAATTTCGACCAGTTTTCATATTTTGGTCATAACTTGCTCATTTCTTATCCGATTTGAGTGCTTCAAGTGGACAATTAAAATATACTTCAAGGAGAACCAAACCTATAGAAATAGGCATTGTCAAATTCTGACTCTATGTGGTCCTAAAATTCACTCAAAGTGGGGCTATGTGTAAGCCAATTCCTGCTTCAGTTTGCTCATAGAGTAGTCCGGATTGTTTTGGATGTAACTTGAGTTTCGGTGCTCCGATTTGGGTGATTCCAGTTGGAAATGAGCCCTTAGCACCTTAGCTTCAAATGAATACAAAGAACAAGGGTCAGGTATGAAGTTAAGCCTCCTGAAAAAAATAAGAAATTCAGACTGTTCCTAGTGTAATCCGGGTAAACCGACTAGTTTGGCATGAAAATGCCATAACTTTAGTTCGGATGATTCAATTAGAATGATTCCAATTTCTAAGTGAAATAAATTCATGGAGGGACAAGAAAACTTGAATGATGTGGGTGGGATAGGCATCAACAATGCGCTGCTATCCGAAATTCCATATGGAATAGGCATGAAACCCGACTTTATATGAAACCCAAACGAACCGAAATATGAACATGAACATGAACATGAAAAACAATATGTCATGATCACATAATGTGATTAAGAAAGGTTATAAGTTCTAAAGACATATGACAAGAGATAGACTACCTAGGACCAAGAATGAATGAGTAGACGCCCTTTTCGTGCTTCTAAGACTCGACGGCGTCGGCACTCCCCGCCGGGTGCTACCGCGACCCCGTCAAGGTAAGGTGCACGCCCCAGCGGTGCTACGGGCACTAAAGATCAGATCGCACCCTCGTGGGTCACTTACTGCATCAAGGTCCTACTCATTTCTTATGATCGGGTTTAGGCAGCTCCGACGCATATATGATAAAACACGAATAATGAATAAGAGTAAAGATCCGAATGCATCTTTCAGATTCGTTAAGTTCTCATTGCACCTACAGTACTCCTGCCTCCGATTAAGTTCCCAGCGGTACCTACCGCAATTCCGTATCCGATAAGTTCCCCGTAGGTACCCACCCGCACTCGCATCTGCGAAAATAAGGCAAGTTCAGAAAATGCATAAGTCCAACAGAATCACTAAGCATCTCCCGTGATAATGAATCTGTGATCCGCACTCACGAAAGTGACCAATGTCCTCAGATTCAGAAGTCCGACCTCGACTCAGATGTGATATGATTCTGATCTATTCCGACTTATCGTACCTACAGGTACCTTCACACAATAATAAGCTCCGTAAGATAAGAATAAGTTTTGTAATACTCGTAAGCTCCAGAAGATAAGTATATGCCTCGTAAGACATGTATAAGATCCAAATACATGTCTAAGTTCCAGAATACTCAAAGATAAGCCCGTGAAGATAAGTATATGCTCAGAAGACATGTATAAGATCCAAATACATGTCTAAGTTTTGTAATACCATGATAAGTCTGTGAAGATAAGTATATGCTCCAGAAGACATGTATAAGATCCAAATACATGTCTAAGTTCTATAATACCCGCATAAGCCCGTGAAGATAAGTATATGCCTGGTGAAGACATGTATAAGATCCAATACATGTCTAAGTTCGTAATACCGAGATAAGCCCAAGATAAGTATATGTCAGAAGACATGTATAGATCTTAAATACATGTATCGTTTCGCAATACACGATTTGGGATCCGAAATACAAGTACAGCCCAAATACTAGAATAAACTTCGTAGGCACAAGTAGAAGATCCGTGAAGACAAGGATAGACTCTCAGAAGGCAAGTACAAGATACAAAGTATCTCCTCAGATAAATATAAGCTCATACCTACTGCACTGTATCTGACACTTCAGAGTACTCTACGTATCTTCAGATAAGTCTTAATAAGGATAAACTCCGTAGTATCTACGGTACCAGATGCAGTATAGGTATACTTTAACCTAGGGCTTGTTAGATATGATACCAACACAAGTCATCGTGAGCGTACAATTGATCATAGTACTTACTGCACTCCCGTATAAGATTAAGTTTCGCAACCAAAGATAATGCTCCTAATCAGAGTACCTACGGGCAACCCTAACAAGTGTAAACCCGTAGTATAAGCATAAGCTTTGTTGTACCTAAGGGTACTCTCCCGTATAAGCATGAGTTCCGTGAACCCCAAGGGAGATCTGGGAGATATAAGGACGAGTATTCGATGGCATCGGCCCGACAGGTTCAAGTATATGTCCTTTCGGGAGATCCGACAATTATACGTTGAGACAAGCATCGCCATAAGTCCGATATATATGTCCTTCGGGAGACCCGAATAAGCATAATGTCTCGATACAAGCATAAGTATGTGTCCTAATGAGATTGGAATAAAATAAGTCCTGCCATCGCATAAGATCCGAAAAGTATAAGATCAGAATGTTATAAGCATAAGTTCCGAATAAAAATAAGTCTGTTATAGATATAAGATCCGAATGCTATAAGTATATGTCTGACTAAGCATAAGTCTGTATAAGTATAAGTTCTCGTGATAAGAATCGCTTCAGAATCCCTACCCGAGTCTCGAATGAACACAATTCTTTGTTATAAGTATGCATTTTATATAAGTCCGTGATATGAATGCATGAAATTTCTGATATCTCGTTGCGGTTATACACCTCATTATAATTGTGTATATGCATGCGTATCAAGATAAGTTAAGATATGTTTCCACTAAGCTGCAAAGCTCAAAGACGCTTTAATCCGCCAGAAAGTATTTATGGTAAGACATCCGCACATCCGCATACAAATGGGCCAACACACTTGTGAAGTGGTTCACTACACGTAGTTCCGTGCTCGAGTCAGAAATGTAAAAGCATAGTTTTGTATTTGTAAATGGACTCCAGAAATGCGTATAGATTTCATGACACCACAAGGTAGTTCTTTCGATATGTAAATGATATTTTAATTATGTTATATGATGTTGCCATACCTATTGTGCAATTTGGCTTTTTAAAAAAAAAATCGTAAAGAGTCCCAATATATGGTCTCGCACTCTAACTGCCCGGATCCGCCAATCAGGCCTGGACCGGGATTCTGGGCGCGCGATGACACGGAAAATAATGAGTATTAGAACACCGCATGCATTGTGTTTTTATGTGTTTGGGTGTATAACATGATGTGGTGTCACGTTGTGTGCATTACTGATCGGGATATATATGGAAAACAAGGAACACTAGGGGTCGAAAACATAACCCTTGTGGGTTCTAAAACAATAATGAACTGAAAATTTTTAAATTTGAATTGAACAGATAGTGGTAGGCACTAGCATCACTAAGGAAAAAGGGATGAACGGGTTAGTTCATAATGACTAAGTCTATTAGTGGTTGGCATGTGCACTATTAGTTAGATTGAGATAGAAATTGAATAAATTTGTCACCATTTGACATGTGTAGATGACAAGTCGAGGACAATGACATAGAGGATGTCCACGGGGCGATAATCGACCACCGCCCATTTTTTATTACTAGGCCTTTACAGAGGCCATGAGCGCTTTCACCGCTTTGTACAGTGTTAAATGCAAATTCGAGGTCAGAGGTCCAAGTAACCTCCGCAGGGTTTGGGCACACATCATCCTCCGACATTCACAAAGGAAGTGGATCCGATGGTAGATCATTGGTTTCGCAGATCGAGAAGATATTTGGAGGCCATGGAGATCACCTTCGGCGTGACCAAGATCGGGACTACGTGATTCCAGCTGCAGGTGAGTCCCAAAGCCATGGACTAAAGTTAAGACCCCAGGACTTGTAGAGGCAATGACTCGGGGCAAAGCTCCATGAGCTCTTCATGAGCAGCATTTTTCTACTAATCGCTAAACATGCAAGGCCTAGGAGTTCCTAGAATCGCCAGGAACGCATACGTAATGGAGTACATGGCCAAGTTCACGAAAGCTACCCGCTTTTGGCTGATGACTATGTGGCCACAGATATGGCCAAGGTGAGGAAATTTGAGAATGGACTGAAGTTGTCCATCCGGGCAAGATTGTGGGACTCCTCCTACAAGACATGGACTCTATGGTCAGGACGGCTATGACCATAGAGAGAGATAGAAGACGCATGAAGCATCCGGGACATAGGTACTAGTGCTAAGAGGAAGGAGAGTCAGTCTTCTTCTAGTTTAGGAAAGAAGTCAAAGGCTTCTAATTCTCAAGGGTTTCGCAGCCGCTGGCCATCAAGGCCAGCGCCAGTCAGATTCCAATCAAAGTGATGACATTATTATTTCGCTTTATCGCCCGCTATGAGGCGAGATTGCCCCTGTGAGGCAAGGATCCTGTGGTTGGGGATAGCTTTAGTCCCAAATTTCATCAATGGGACAAGCGCGATTACGCTTTATTCCTCCGCTCTAAGACAAGTCTAAGGAACAAATATCGCCCAGAGTGCCGATAAGCACCTACTAATTCAGACCGCCACACTGACCGTGGGACGGGTCAAGGTCATGGCATGGCTCGCAGCCGACTTCTACCAGATTCGGGCAAATGATATGCACATTTGCCGCTAGCCTAGTAATATAAGATTCGATTATCCTAAGAGGCGGGTCCCTGTGGTACCACAGCGGTTTACTGATCATTGCATACAAGGTAAGCTTACGCCTCACAAGAGTGTCGTTTAAATGTAGATGCATCATATGCATGCTTATTGTTGCATCATATTTGAAAGGTCAGGGCTAGAGGTTTCGAGACCTCGAGGAGCCATCAGATGCGGAACCCTTCCCCTAGAACTAAAGGGTGAGTAAGTGATCAGATATAAATGGATTGTGAGTCGAGATCTCAAGGATTCATTCACCGTGGACCTAAGGATCATGGACATATTTCCGAGTCTCGACATCATCCTTAGGGATGGACTCCGGTTGATCGCCACGTAGTCGCTATCGATCAGGAGCGCAGTGAGGGTTACCGCCACACATAAGACTCCGCACTCAGCCACGCTTCAAGGGGACAAGCACGATGTTTCATTCCAGACCGTGCACGATCTCCGGTATCTACACTAATAGTTGACGGGTCGGCTAGGAAGCCTTACTCTGCAGGACCAGGTGCATCGATCGATCTACCTCGTAGTTTAAGTGAAAGTACGAGGGATGTCTTTCCGTATTTAGGTTACCAGGATTACCCCAACACGTGGATGCGGACTCTATCATTGAGTTACACCCCCGGGTGCGTCAGATTTATGACCGTCATAGATGGCATCGATCGAGCCGCGTACCAAGGTCCAAATACATGAGTTGCTGACAAAGGTTTCATAGACCGAGAACTTCAATTACGTGGCGCCCTGCTCGTGATACTAAGAAAAAAGGCTAATATTTGAATGGAATCAGAATACTTCAAATTATACCCTAAAGGCTTTATAACATGCTTAGTATAATAAAGTAACAAAGATATTTGTCCTAATAAATAAAGATGAAAACAAAAGTAGGAATATGCATAAGTTAAATTAAAAATAACAAAGAAGATTTGAGGCTATCAGAAAATATCATAAATTGAATCATAAATATTGTAAGAAATGGCGACCAAAGTGAAATAAAAAAGTGATAAGATCAATATGATAAGACCAAAATAAATATCTCATTTCGCTCGAGTAAGTGAGAGCAAACACTGATAAGAGAGAAGAGAAGAAAAGAAAAAGGGGGTTAAGAGAAAGAAAGAAGAGTTAAGGAAAGGAAAAGAAGATCACTGGTGTATGGATACATGTCTGAGGTTGTGGCCGGGACTTGTTAAGTTCCGTATGGAAAAGTGTCACTTTTGTATAATAACATGGATTTGTGTGGTTTTGGTCTGTAAAGGCAGATACATGGTTTGGAACCTTTCTTGTGTATGGTTTCATGAAACCTCAAACTCAATTCTTGTTAGGTTTGAGTTGAGAAAAGTTCTAAGGCTCCTATAGTTGTGTTTTGGGACAGGGCTGGTTGCAATTTGAACCAAGTAAATTTCCGTATTTTTTATCCTACACACTAGCCAGACCTTAGAGCTGATTTTTGGGTATGAAATAAAGGGAATCGGCCAGCCCTTCTAGTAATCGTAGCCCACATCAATGAACTCGATGTTGTGGATTTTTAATTTCTCAATTCGAACCTCTCTAGACCAAGTTATGGTCATTTTACTGAGGTCAGCTCAATGAACTGGCCTGCCGGGCGACGTCAGTCAACAATTTGACCTTAGAGATGATTTTCGTATGAAATAAAGGGAATTTGATGTGAGTCCTTCTAGTAAATTTTATCCACATCAATGAAATTGATTTTAGGTTTGAATTTCACTTTGGACCTCTCAGAGACCAAGTTATAGTCCTTATCGAGGTCACTCGCCTAGGTCTACCTGCCGGCTTCGCACGGTCGCCTAGCCTGACCTTAGGAGCTGATTTTTGGGTATGAAATAATAAAGGAATTTTGGTTGAGTCCATCTCGCAAACAGAGCCACATCAACGAAATCGATTGCTGGATTTCAATTTTTTAATTTAGACCTCTGTAGACTAAGTTATTACCCTTACCTATGTTATCTCGTAGGAGGTCAAAGCAGATCTTCATCCCTGTTGGAGGCCGCAGAATTCATACCGTAGGAGGCCACACCCTCATCCTCAGAGGTCGAAGACTCATCCTATTGAGGTCATCAGACCTCATACATCAGAGGCCGCAGACCTCATCCTCAGAGGTCAAAGAAACCTCATCCGCTTAGAGGGTCACAGGTCGCAGACCATCCTATAGAGGTCAGCAGACCTCATCCTGTTGAGGTCAACTCGGCTGGGTGTGACTACTTATGACCTCAAACTTCGGAAGGTCATAACTCCTTCGTCCGAACTCCGATTTGGGTGTTCTTAGACTCTATGGAAAGCCCATTGAGTCCGGGTTATTCATATGCCTGAGGAGTGATAGTGAAATCAGACCAAGGTGTCAGACTGAGCTTACTGAGGTCAGGTCAGCCGTCACAGTCACCGTCTGGTGTGACTACGTATGACCTCCAACTTCGGAAGGTCATAACTCCTTCGTCCGAACTCCGATTCGGGTGTTCTTGGACTCTATGGAAATCCCATTGAGTCAAGAATCTATTCATATGCCTAAGGAGGATAGAAGGTAAAGGACCGAGGCTTGCACCGAAGCCTAATGAGGTCGCCGCCTTAAATACCAGTCGCCTCTTTCTGGTGACTACGATGACCTCCAACTTCTGGGCGTCATAAACTCCTTCGTCCAAACTCGCTTAGAGTGTTCTGGACTCTATGGAAGCCCATTGAGTCAAGAATTCATCCATAGATAGCTTGATAAAATTGAACTCATATTAGTTCCAAAAATCATGAAAACAAGAGGCACTACAAAAATCATACTTTTATTCATATTATGAACGCCTATTATGAATTCATAACAAATTTTATAAGCATACATGGTAAGCATAGTTATTTATGCATATAATGAGATAGGAAAATGCAAAGATATGAATAAATGATTGTATATATATATCATATATGATTCGAATGACAATAATTATTCTGAATACAGATATATACAACATAAATACATATTGATCAATCGCTTAGAACCTCGGTAGAGTATTAGACGGGCATGCCACTAGGGAAACCAAGTCTCCAAGATACAAGTTCTGATATCGAGGCCTCGTTGGTTCACGAGATAGATCCCGCTGATCACTCACACCCAAAAGGGTCACCACAAATGCCTTCCTGGCCCTTATAGACGTCATTGTCTCAGAATACTTTCTGCCCTTTATAGACCACTGCTTTGGCCACTGAGTACAGCGCCAAGCCTTTATAGTTTCCTGTATCCACTTCTAAGGTTTATGCAGACATGAAACATAAAAGAAAATGACAGGTATATGCAAATGAAATGTAGAGAATATATGACATGATATGAGAAGCATAGCACTGCTATACGATGATAGTATACAATTACAAAACAAGAAGTAAAGTACAAGATGACATGAAAAGTATATGGAAGATGATAAGAAATGAAACTTGTTATGAAAAGTATATATATATGATAAATGATAAGAATCAGAAATGTTATCCGTTATATGCATTCAGAGTAAAAGTGGTGACCCCTAATGAGGTCATCCATGTGTATTAATTTCACTAAGCTGCAAAGCTTAGCACTGGTGTTTAACTGTAGGTGCGTAAGAGGAAACTAGAGGACGCAATCCACATCAGCAAATAAAGGCCACACATCAATAGGTGCCCACCGAGACCTTTTAGGTCTCTTTTGTATATGAAATTTTGTAAACCAATGTAAATATTGTAAATGTTGAACACTTCCATAGTATGGAGTTTGTATATATATTTTTGTAACTACGCTACGTAATATAATACAAGTTAAATGTTTAACATTATATGAATGAACTAGCTTAAAGTTTATACGTGAAGAAAAAAAAATGACCCCTCACTTGACACCCTATGCCGAGTGAACACAGAATGACCTAAGTGAGAAGGCACTTACATTGAAGAGGAGGCTTACCAAATTTATTCGATAGTCCTTAAATGGGATGTAGGTACACAATGTATTGTGATGCCTTGAAGGCCGGACTGGGATGCGTTTTGATGCAGTCGAGAAGGCTTATGGTTCCCGCCAGTTGAAGAATCATGAGCCACACGACATGGAGTTGATGGCCATAGTCTTCGCCTTGACGATTTGGCGCTACAACCTATACGATGAGCAGTTTAAGGTGTATTCGGACCACAAAAGTCTGAGGCACATCTTCACGCAGCGGGACCTCAACATGAGGCAACGTAGATGGATGGAGTTTTTAGAGGATTATGACTTCACCTTGCATTACCACCCTGGTAAGGCAATGTGGTGGCTGATGCACTCAATCGGAAGTCACGAGGAGTGTTGGCCAGTATAGCTTCCCGAGGGTGGCAAATGCTCGAGACTGTGGGGCAGTTTGAGCTACAGTACAATGAGCAGGATCAGAGTGATTGAGTCCCAAGGGTAGGATGTAGAAATGGTGTCCATCAAGGACTCAAGTACAATCAGCACGAGGACAAAGGTCACTATCCACACGTATGGTAGTCTTCTGTGACGGGGGTACAAGTCAGAGTTCCCCGTACCGGATGTGTTCGAGAGAAAGGAGATCCTCAAGGAGTTCCACTGCTCTTAAATTGCTGTGCATCCAGGTGGTACGAAGATGTATCGAAATCTTTGTCGCCAGCATCAGTTTATCAGCGCCTCGAGGTGTTCCACGCCCCAGCGTGACAGAAGACACTCAACCGCCCCATGTAAAGTGGATTCGAGAGAGATTACTGTTGATACATATGGGACCTTCAAGGAGGGACCAGTGTGTATCTTGGATAGCCGAAATCAGGTTTTGCAATGGAAGACCGTGAGGTTGGTGAAGGTGTTATGGTGACACCGTGGAGTGGAGGAGGCAACATGGGAGAGCGAGGACACGATGCGGGCCACCTATCCCTTCTTGTTTAGGGATAAAGGTACGCACTTCTACTGCTAGTACTTAAATGGTTAGTTTACATGCATTTATATAGTACACATTGTATTATACGTGGAGCGATGTGAATGTGCATGGAATTTTGGGACGAAATTATTTTAAGGGGGGAAGAATGTAAAACCCGAGAAAATTTAATTTTTCTGAGAAAGGGTAAAATGGTAATTTCAGTGGGAAAATCTGAAATTCTTCTAGATCTCAGATGATGAAACGGACTTCACCGTTGGAATCGTCTCACAAAATTTAGGTACCATGTCGAATTTCGTCGAATTCCTGCATGTACCAAAATTTCACGCTGAGAGGCACCGAGGTATGACGACACTGCATTATGTCGTGGCTCATAGTGTGCCACGTGTCAAGTGTAGAATCAGTCAAATAAAGAGCTCAAATGGGACCCATAATAGACATGTGGCAACACATGATTGGAGAGAAATCCAAGGTAGATGGATAAAGTGATAAGGGTAATCCAAGGAGCCAATGAGGTGTCACATGACAAAAAGTACTCCAAACTGACTTCAGACCTAACAATACTGGGTAGGGAAGAAGGAAAAGGAGGAAAAGAGAAAAGGGGAGGAAGCTTAGAGAGAGAAGCTTCACCTTTCTCTTTTAGGTTTCCTCAAATGACGTAGACCATGTTTCTGATCAAGAAGAAAAGTGCTTCCTCGCAAAGAGTTTTCAAGAGAGTATCGTAAACGGAGTTTCAAAAACCCAAGAGGTAGGTATTCTCCTACTTTAGTTACTTTCTACCCGAAGGGCTGTGTGGTAGTGTTTTCCCCCAAGGGGAACATTTGGTTGCATTTTGAACCATGGGAAGTTAATCATTTTGATCATAATGGATTAGCTGACTTCAGACTAGTTTTGTGAGGAAATAAAGGGAATTTGGCAGTGAGTCCTTTAGGTAAATTGTAGCCAACTCATTGAACTTGATGTTAGCCATTTGAATTTCCTAAATCGGACCTCCTCTCAGAGTCTGCTATGGTCCGTTTACCCCCGACCGCCTAAGTAGAAGTGGCTGGTTTGCCAGTCACCGACTGGGACTGTTAGTAGCTCACAAATTAGCTGTATCGCAGCTAGTGATTGTGTCCACCAGCCAGTGGCTAGGGCCACCGCCGCCCAGGGTCAAGGACCGGCCAGCCACCCGGCCATCAACAAGGCCCACCGCAGCGCCAGTTAAGGTGCCAGGCTGTGGTCACCACATCTACAGACGCACACACGGCTAGTAATAGGCCACCGAAGAAGTGAGCCAGATGAAGTCATGCAAGATCAAAATGACCATTATTAGACACCGATCATTGAAGAGATAGACTCATTAGCTGCTAGGACAGCCATTAACTACACAACTAATAGCCAAGTTAGCACAAACTAAGAAGGCTAGTGGGCCAATCGGCTAGCTGACAGACAACCAACCAGCTGCAGACAGCCTACTAGCTGCCATGATAGCCTACTAGTGGTTAAGGCCGCCACAAGTCGCAATATTGGCCACCCAGGCTGGCTGGCTAGGCCGACTATCTCATGTGTGAGGCCTCAAACTCTGACTATCATAAGTTCTTCATCCGAACCTCGTTACGTGTTCTCGATTCATATGGAAAGCCCATCGAGTCAAGATTCCAGCCACATGCCAGGAAGACAGTAAGAACATAACCTTCTGAAATCTATGTTTTCCGCAATACTAGTTTGATTAGGGCTAGCTATTATTCATGTGTGATTCTCCACCTCTGATCACCATAACTTCTTCGTCCGAACTTCGTTTTGGGTGTTCTTGTACTTTATGGAAAGATCATTGAGTCAAGAATCCATCCATGTTAGAGAACATGGGATGATCATAAATTCAATGAAATCTATGTTTTGCACTAAGTGTGTAGTGTGCTTAGTTGTGTCGATGTAATTGAATGGGTTTTGACAACCATCATGATTATTACGTCAGAGGCTACCTGTCGGGTAGAAATTGCCATGAGTTAAATTTCTAAGGGAAGGTCAGGACATAAAATTGTTTAATATGGGATTGATGGATGCTAATATGCTATCAGGATATAAGATATAAATAAAATAAATAAATAAATAAATAAATAAATAAATAATATATATATATATATATATATATATATATATATATATCAAGTAATAAAGATATGGAACTTATATGCTTGTATGTTTGCATGGTAGTTGATATGAAGTACAACTGATGAGAGAATGATTCATGTAAAGGTGCATCATACATGTAACATGAGAAATCATGAAGATTACTAGCATTGCATATAATAGTATCATCAATACGAGTCGTGTGGTACATGTGAATAAGAATTCACCATTCTTGGTGAATGTGTGGTGACCTCAAAACGGACAACGTCCAATTGAGACTCACGGTGGTATAAAATGAATAAAACAATTTAAAATAAATTAATATGTCAAGTAGTAGCAGTTAATATAGTCAAGACCCTCAAGTGAAAAGCCAAATTTTAGGTGTAAGAGACCCGTTGCAGATCCAAAAATTCTATATGGGTGTAAGAGACCGTAGTGTAATCCGAAAAGTTATGTTACCCAAAATAAGACACACGATTAACACATAGACTAATAGCTGCATAGAGCCATGATC
This sequence comes from Tetrastigma voinierianum, assembly GCA_016808115.1. NCBI lineage: Eukaryota > Viridiplantae > Streptophyta > Magnoliopsida > Vitales > Vitaceae > Tetrastigma > Tetrastigma voinierianum. Next base: position 97,746 of record JAEQBH010004365.1, on the reverse strand, counting down.
GACGGATTAATTTCTATCAAGTAATCAGATTGGTAACGGTGGGCCAAGAAGGGCCTAAGATATGTGTGTCACACTACTAAAGGATCTGCATCACACTCGCATAGGCATGTGTGGGGAGTCAGTGAGTGACTCAGGATACGGGCATGAAGACATTCCATGCATGACATACGACATTCTTGTAGACATTTTCACTTGAATGTGTGTGGGTTTGATCACTGCATGTGCACTTTGGTGCGAAGTAACCTTTGTTGGAGACTATCACTACTGGCCTTTGATCACCCCATCGTGGACCCCCTGTGTAATATCGAGAAGACGCTCTTTCCCCTCGAGGCCGTGGAGGCGAAGAAGGCCGAGCCAGGGCTCGGTGAAGCATTTTTGTAAAATATATTATAATAATCTAGCTCTTAATATATTTTGGCATGTAAAAGTTTAAAGAGTTATACATCAAAGTCTCTTGTGGAAATATTATAAGGAATTGGTTATTCGTAAGAAAATTCATACATAAATAGGTCTCGGAGCATTCAGACATGTGTGAGTGTGATATCTGAGCACCCGATATCCACAAAGCTCGCAAGTTGACAAGTCAACGGACTCTGGATGGGAGGCGTCACAGCCAGATCGTGAGCTAGTAAATGATTACCTAGGAGCCTGTGTGTGGGTATCCATAAGCTCGTTCCGATACTGAAACGCACAACTCAGACAGAGCATAGGTACATGAGTACCTAGGGCTTGAGGGACATGGGTTTAGGCCATGGTCATTAAGGTGTGTTTGATATGAGCATCACAGCTCTATGTCAGGGTTTAGGTATGTGATTATCTAGGCAATCACGGGAAAGGATTAGAATACTACATGCATTGTGTTTTTATGTGTGCTTTAGTGTATAACATGATGTGTGTTTCATGTTGTGTGCATTTATGCGTGATTGGATATATATGGAAAACAAGAACATTAGGTTGGAAACATAACGCGAGGGGTTCAGAAACAATAATGAACTTGAAAATTTCATAAATTTAATTGAAATTGTATTAGCGGTAGGCGACAAGACCACTAAGGAAAAAATACGAACCTGTTAGTTCATAATGACTAAGTCTATTGGTTGGTATGTGCACTACTAGTTAGACCGAGATAGAAATTTAATAAATCCATCGCCATTCGACATGTAGATGACGTCGAGACAAGGACATAAAGGATTTTTACTAGCGATAGTCGATCATCTCCCGTTTTATCAACAGCCTTTACGGGTTAAGGCCATGAGCGCCAAGCCACTCAAGCAGATGTTAGTGTGTGGGATGGAGGTCGTGGAGGTCCGAGTAACTTCCGAGGTTTAAGATGCATCATCCTCCCATTCACAGTAGAGGGATCCGATGGCGGCACTCATTGGTTTCTGGCTGCATAGAGAAGATATTAGAGGCCACGGAGATCAACTGACGATTAAGATCGACTCACGTATTCAGCCTAGAGGGTGAGTCCCAAGTGTGGGCGGACTAGTTAATACTCTAGGACTTGGGAGGCAATGACTGCAGTTCCACTAGCCTTCACGAAAGCAAGTATTTTCGACCACTACTAGACATGCAAAGGCCCAGGAGTTCCTAGAACTGAAGCAGGAAACGATGATAGTAATGGAGTATGTGGCTAAGTTCATAGAGTTAGCCCTGAGCATAACTCTCAATAAACACTGAGCGTAACTAAAATGCAAGCCCGCCAACAGCTCCTTAATTCGAAAAAAACCCTCTTTTCCTAGCCCGAAGATGGAAAGTAAGCTAAGGTAGGAAGAATCCCTTACCTCTAAGCGCATGATACACGGGTAGGAAGCCTCCTAAACCCGACAACTTCGATTTCCCGAAATCTCCCCTCTCGATCTTCGAAATCCTCTTCGTGCACCCACATGTACCGTCGATATGAACTTTATTCTACCGATGAAAACCGACCTACCGAACTCACCTCGGGAGAAAGTCGAAGACCCGAGAAATCTTACCTTCGAAAAGGGCAAAATCGCACTTATCGTAACCAAATTTATTCTAAATCTGATGACGAAACTGATTTCACTGCTGGAATCGCCTCGCAAAATCTTTAGCACGCCGACTCACGACCCGAGACAATGGACAAGACATTTTTTCGAGGCATCGTGATTTCGCGTCAGAAAACGTATATTTGATGTGAAAAAAGTCACAAATAACACGTACTCATGTGCCATAAGTGGCATGAGTAGAGAAATGATAAAAATGGATAGCCGAGATAGTGCCGAATGACAAAACTGGGGAAAGAAAGGACATAGAGGTCATTTTAGAAATTTTAAATGATGGGAGACAGACAATTTGCATAAGATCGCCCCTTCATTTCAGCCAAAAAACAAAGGGTAGAAGACGGGATGCAGTGGCTGGAGTTTTAAATTTTAGAAAGAGAAGGACCTCATTCTCTAGAATTTCTGATCCACCGTCGTAATTGGCTCTGACAAGAAGGAGTCGCTTTCTACATCAGCCTACACGTGGCTCCGCATTCAGGAGTTTCGACAAACTCCGCGACGATTTATCCTACTTCGGGTTTTACTCCTGTTTAAGCACTTTGTCGATGCTTGAGTCAATGAGGCCGAGAGGTCGTTTGATCTGGTCCCAAAGCTCAACTAATCGCGAAAAATTGTGAGCATTTTTCGGGGCGCCGTACGGGTACGGACTGCTTCGTGTGCATTATGTGATAAATTGTGCATTAAATGATGCTTGATGTGTATAAGGTTGGAATGGCCGTGAAATTCGGGTTCACTAAGTGAACCGATGATTGGTGATTTGCCGGGAATAGTAACCGAGGGTTTCACTATTCCTGAGAATAGTGTTTACCAAATATTTTTGTGTGAAAATGTGTTTGGTCGAGTGATTCAAGTTGAATTGCTCGTGTTAGATCATTAGCCCAAGTGAGCTAATTTTTGGAGTATGAAAATGTGAAATTACATAACATGATTGTGTAATTTAAATTATGTGAATATATGCATGATTATATATTTGCATGTGTTATAGAATTGAAATGGAATTGGCATCATGCATTCCATACGCACTCTGTGGCACCTCAGACGATGGGGAGTGTGAGTGCATGAGATGAGTCTAGAGAGAATGGTTTCTGGGAGGGTCAGCTTCAAAAAAATACTAATTATCTGAGGGTAGTCCATACTAAAATATCAATCAGTCTGAGACGGCCCAATTGATATACACTGGAGGGTAGGTCCATAAAAATATCAATCGCTTCCAGACACTGTAATCGATATATATATCGCAGGGTACCCACAACAATAACACATATCTGCAGACACGTTTCTACACGTATTAGGCAAGTGTGAGGGAGCTTCGTGAGGGACCGTATGAGTTGTTCAGTAGACATTCAAGCAGGACTGCTACTTACTTGAATGTGTGTTTTCTTGGAGCATTGCATTTTGGCACTTAAAGGAGAGTAGCCCATTTGTGGTGATGTTTCACCACCGAAAGCATTAGCTCACCCCCAATGAGGATTATATTTTTGTGTATCACGTGGAGCGCCTCGAGGGACAACTCATCCTAGAGACTGCTTTTAGAAGAAAGTTCCAATTGTGGCTTTGGTGTTATAGTTGTGTATATATATTAATGTTTCATTTTAATATATGTCAGATAAAAGAGAATTTATTAACTCTTTCAAACTATCGGATATAGTTTACATTACGATAAGTATTTGCTAGCCTGCATCAGGATACTATGTATTTGGATTTTGATGTTGTTTGACAAAGTTATACATAACATGTATCTCTGCAGAGCCCCGCATAAAGGAGACTCTCGTCTGATTTTCAGGAGAATGTCGTCACCCGACATTCACGAGTGTTTACACTCCGTTGATGGGTAGTCAACTAATCTCCTGCTCAAAGGCCACAAAAGCATGGCTCTCCTCTTTCCCTCTTCTCCTCTTTCTCGCGATCAAAACCAAGAAATGGGCTCTTTTTTTGCCCTAATTCCCCTTTTGTCCCAACTTAAACTTAAGTTGGATGTGTGGCCCACATCGTGCCATGTGTCCACCCTCTTGTTCAGTCCCATCAAATTTCAAAGCCACTTATAATCAGCTCTGGGGCCTGTTCAAATTATATCCCATGAACTTAACCCAATTTTTTTCTCGACTTTCGAGATTTTCGTAAATAATCTTGTCCCTGGGAGTCACTCGACACCCATCACCCCGAAAAACGTGAAAATCCGACTTTCTCGAAATTCAACAAAATTCATCTGGGTGATTAGATTTTGTGAAATGAATCTAACGATGAGTTCTATTTCGTCATCCAAGATCTAGAAAATCTCTAGGTTTTCGACCTATACTATTCTGGCAATTTACTGTTTTGCCCTTTTTTAGAAAAATTCGATTTTCTCGGGTTTTACACTTTGTATTCTCAAAACCTTTTTGAAGACATAAAGTAATTGTAGATAACCTTTGGTCTTTAAAACCTCAAAACTTTCCTAACCAAAAACCTAAGAGTATGCTTATGGAAAACCATTTCACTTTAATTTCAACATTTTCAACATTTGCAAAACCAATTTGTTGCTTTGTAAACCTAAAATTTTAAATTAAGCTTAAAAACCGTAGCAAGAAACCTTATTAAGGAATTAGAAAAAAAATTAGTCTTTTTGAACAATGTTAATAAAATCGATTTAATTAATATTATTAGAAAAATCAGCTCTTCTTACCGGACAATTTGAAAATTTTGTAATTAAAAAACAAGTTCTAAATTGTTTATGATATATTGTAGTCTTTGTTTTTGCAAAAACATAATGAAAAGTTTTAAGAATCCAAAGGTCTTTGTATCAACAATTCTAGAACAAAAACAAGCTTGGAATTAAACAAGATATATAGCTTAACATGATCCCGATTATTTTCGTTGCTTACCTCGCTTTTTAGAATATGTCACTCTTAGATCAAAAAATATTTTGAACTCATCCCTTAAATGATGGATCAAGGGATTTTGAAAATATATTTAACCTAAGAGTTACCAAATCCCCAAGAACTTCCTAAAAATTAAAACCATTATAGAACATCGTTTAGAACCGAGAATTTTGGTAGATATTTCTTTGAAACTATTCCGCCTTTATTTAAAAACTGATGGAACTAGTGGGGGCCTGCTTATCATTATGTTTATATGAAACATAATAAAGAACCTTTAGTACCTCAACAAAAACCAGAATGGGAAATGATCCATCAAAATGATTTTTCTTTATATTTTAGTAGATATAGAGATTTTCAAATTTTTTATTTTAAAAAAACCAGAAATAAAATTTTTTATCTTATTGGAGAAACTTAAACCATGTCCATTTGGAGAACCGAGCCTTTAGATAAAATTTTGAACCCAAAAATTTTTATAACCTCTGAAGAACAGGATTTTATAAACCAGCTTTGGGCAAATTCACTAGAAATGTCCTACGTCAATGATGATGCAAGCTTCTGGAAGAATCTAAATGAAGAGAGTTATGTCAATCTGGAGAATGCAATGGGAGGATAACAATAAAATCAAATCATGCAACAAGATTCAAACTCGCAGCGTGTACTCGAGCCGATCGCTTATAACCAAATTCATCCTCATCTCAAAAATTAGTCCGATCGTAAAAAAATAAACGCAAAAATTCCTGGGAGAACCAAAGACAAGCTCAACCCATCTGCACAAAAAGCTTTCTGATGTAAAGAGTACCAAGTACAAGACACTTGTCCATGTCCATATGCAAAAGTATTAAACACTTGTCCATACAAAAAGTATTTGTCCATATAGGTTTAGTAATAGATATAACACTTGTCTATATAGGAATAGTGATAGAGGTACCATTTTTGTTTTTTGTAAAGCCACATGGCTTCTTGTAATTAGCTTGATAGTTTTGTTTTTTAGTCACTCAACTTTCTATAAATGAAAATTGTAGGAGACATGTAGATAGGAGTGGAAAGAAAGAGAGAGAAATAGAGAAAGAAATTCACACGAGAGTTTGCAACTTGTATCTAACTCAGACATCTTTCTGTCAATAAAAGTGTTTCTTTCTTTCACTTATCCTTTGTTCTACTTTGTTCTTAATTTTATCTTTATTATTTAGGAAAAGGGGTAAAAGATGTCTGTGAACCTGGATTTGATTTTAAAATTTTTCTATAATTATAATAAACATACATGGATCCTGTTATAATCTTTCTTATAGAAAATGAAAATTTTTATAACAGTCAATTTTTGAAACCCATGTTTTTAAAAATGAATTTTAAAACTAGAATATTTAGTCTTAACCCATTACCTATTACCCGTTTTAGCCACAAAAAGGCGTTTAAGTCGACTTTGTCTGGTCTTCTTAGGGGTTTTATCCTTTGACACGAAGTGATGTTTTAAATTTTTTATTTTAATTCAGGGTTTTGAGGAGAGATCACATATGGGTTATCACATAAGAAGAAATGGGCATCATAGCTCTCAGAGGCTACTAAATAGTTATTGATAAAATTTTAAATTGATTTCCAAAGTACCGAGCTTCATCTTACCCCTTTTAAAGTATTATTGTGAAAAAACCGTTTGAAATTGCATGTTTATGATTTTATGCTTATTTTATGTCTTTTATTTCATATCCTCCTAGTATTTATAATTTAAACTATGATCGTGTAAAAGAACTTAGTAATAGAATTTATATTCAACGTGAAGAATTTAGGAAAACTTTCGTATAAATTGGGTGTGCTTAAGAACTACTATTAAAAACCTTACTAAAGATATTAAGAACCTTGTTTCTCTTAAATATTTGTGTAAATACAAAAATACTATAAAAAAAACTTATGATGAACTTTTTGATACAGAAACCTTAGTTAAAACTGAAATAGTAAAATATTATATTGATAACCTTTATGTTAGCTCATCCTCTTAGAACTTAGAAATAGGTGTAGAAACTTGAAGAAAATTTATGAACCCTCAATTCACAAAAGAAGAAATTAAATATTTTAAGAACCTTGTATGAATACAGTTAGAAATAACAAAAGTAGTCTTAAAAGAACATAAAAAACAAGAAGGAAATTGTGATTGTGATAGTGAAGAAATAAAAAATTTAGAAAAAATCCAAGAAAGACAACAAAGAAGAATAAACAATTGTAACACAACTTTAGGAATTAGAAAGGAAGTTGGAAGACTTTAATATTTTAAATTTAATTCGAAATAACTTAGACTATATAAAAGAACAACTAGTTAAAGAAGATAAATTTTGTAGAAAGGAAATATTGTAAGACCCGAGAAATTCCAATTTCTGGAAAAAGGGTAAAATCGTAATTTCGGTTACAAAATTGTAATTTCGGCTACAAAATTGTACTTCGACAAAAACCCTAATTTATTCTGATTCTGATGATGAAACTGATTACACCGCTGGAATCGTCACCGAAATCTAGCTAGCACGTAAAATTTCGTCAATTCCAAGACGTCACTTACACGCTTTTTTTGGAGGCATCGCTGTCGAAAGTGCCATAAACGATTTTCGAGCATTTAAAGTCACATATAACACGACTTTGTGCTATAAGTGGCATGAGTAGAGAAATGATGTAGAAATGGGACTGCGCCGAGATAGTACTTTAATGTCAAAACTGGGAAAAGAAGGACAAAATTGTCATTTTGGAAAATGATTAAGTGGGAAAAAGACAAAACACTCAATAGCGTTGTCTCCCACAATTGATATTAGGCAAAAAACGTGAATTGCAAAGAAGAGTCAGAGAAGACTGAATAGAAAGCTGAAGAGAGAAGACTTCTCTCTGTAATATATCGCGCTGATCCGACCGCCAAGAATACGGACAAGAAGCGAGTCAGCGACGCGGAGCTGCCACATGGACACCTGATTCGAGGAGTTTTGACAAGCTCCGTGAGGTCGGGATTTATCCACTTGGCTTTACCTTTATTTAAGTGTTTTATAATGTTTTCGTTGTTTTGAGGCCAGGGGTCGGTTTGATCGGGTCCCAAATCCGTGGACCGAAAATGTTAGAATTTTGGGAGCCACGGGCAGCCCGTGACTCTTATGGGCTGTTTGGGTTGTAAATTATGAAAATTGTGAAACAAATCTTGTGTTGGTTTGGTGTGAGGCCTGGAATGGTCATGGAAACCTGTGTCTGGCCAAAGTGAACCAATGATTGGGTTGATTCGCAGAATAAGAATCGAGGTTTCACTATTCCCGATCATTAAGTAATAAAATAAATTTTGCGAATTAATTAGCTTGGTCGAGTAATTCAAGTAGAATTGTTTCAGGTTTGATCATTAGCCCATGTGAGCTAATTTTACATGTGATAGTTCTTAAATTACATAGCATGATTGTGGTGATTTAATTTTTATGTGAATATATGCATTATTATATATTTGCATGTGTTATAAACTGTAATGGAATTGGCATCATGCATTCCATATGCACTAGGGCACCCTAGGATAATAGGAGTGAGTACATGAGGTGAGTCTAGAGATAATGGTTTCGGAGGGTTGTCTAAAAATGATAATTATCGAAGGGTAGTCCATACTAAAAATATCAATCGTCGAAGACGGCCCAATTGATATACATCGGAGGGTAGTCCATAACACATCAACTGCCTGAGACGGCCCACCGTTGATATATACACATTCCGAGGGTTGTCCAATGCACAAAAACATAATAATTCTCATACCAGACTTAGGCGAGTGTGGGAGGAGTTCATGAGGACTCTACGGATGATCGCCAGACATCTGCTGTGATCATGCATTTGCTTGAATGTGTGTTTATTTTGGAGCATTGCATTGCACTTAGGTGGAGAGTAGCTCACTTAGGGTGATTCCACTACTGAGCATTAGCTCACCCTGTCGAGGGATACTATTTTTACAGGCAATGAGCGGCGAGGGACATTCGTCCTAGAGACTGAGGTTTAGAAGAAAGCCTGATTATGGCTTGCTATGGTAAGTATTACATGGCTAGAATTGTTTACTTTAATATATGTTGTATAAGAGTAAAATTTGAACTTGAACTATGGTTGATAGTTGATATATATACATTGTTATGAATATCGTTTATAGCCCAAGTGGCGTTTAATCATAGATCAAGTTATATCGACTGCTCGGGGATGTGTTTATGTGTTTTGTATTCTGGCAGAGCTCCTCGCACAAAGGAGACTCGCCCGATTATGAAAATGCCTGGGTCGCCCGACATTCACGAAGATTCCGCTGCCGACGGCACCAACTAGGGACTCGCCGGGGCGCCACAACAGAAAAATAAAAGTTGAACAACAAAACTTAAAGGAAATATTATAAAATTTTAACCAAAAACTAGACCAAATCCTTGAACAATTAGTTAAGAAAACAAATAAATCAAAATAAAATAAAATAGATAATCTTTTTCAACAATTTGAAAAACTAAATTTAGGAGAAAAACCAAAATCTATACAACATAAAATTAATCCATTTTAACCAAGAGATTTAGAAGTAAAACCATGGAAATTGTAGAAATAATAAAACCAAAAGAAAATGAACCTATTAGTAAATTATAATTTTTTAAAGTTGAAAATTTAGATTTTTTTAATGAAAATAGTTTGAATAACGAAGAAGAAAAAGAGAGAAATTATTTAAACCAAGAAGAAAATGAATCTAAAAATAAACCTAGAATGTGACACCCTAAAACCCGATGTCCCGTTGATAACCCACAACGCTACGGAATACCTCATGGATACCGATGTCTCTGCATCTATGTCGTAGTCCCTGCTACCGGATGCATTCATTTAGAAAATGTACAAGTCTATCCAAAAACCATTCATAAGAGTTCAATTTACAACTCTCCTTTTTATACAAAATATATACATAACCAAAGTTTTGCTCAAATAAGAGACAAAAAAAAAAAAAAACAAAGCCACAGCCGGCTTTCTTCAATCGTGCGGTCCCGGACGGGAGTCAACCGCCTATATCTAACCTTCACCTAAAATATGGTCCCACGACAGGGTGAGCAATGCCCAATAGAGAATAACTATAAGAACCTGATCGTCGCCCCGTACCCGACCCGACCTGATTGGCGGATCTGAACTAGATCTAGGAACGCGGTCCTCACTTTCATTTCCAATCCAAATACAAAAAAAAAAAAAAAATCAATACAAATGTGAATACATTTTCAATACCAAACTCATTTCAAATACTCATTGGGTATACATAAAAATATACATTAAACATTTTGCATAAGCTAAACATTTTGCGGAAGGCCCATCATTTTGGGATAACTCCCACATTTGTACCATCATTTTCAAAAAATAGATTAGAGTTTTCAATATCAAAAACATTTGCAAAATAGAATCAGAGTTTAACTTTCACAAGATACTTTATACAAAAAGAGTCAATTCAATTTCATGCATGCATGTCGCGGAGTTTTACTTCTCCTCCGAATGGCTTTGATGTTGGCTCTATGCTTATGGTCTTCACTCAGACCTATTCACTCTACACTGCACGTTGATAAAAACAACACGCTAAGTATTTTCATGCTTAGTGGTTCTATGTTACACCCTATTCTCTCTTCATTTCATTTTAAATCGAAACATGCACATTTATAAACAATGCTTTTGTACAATTGTCACGACCAAAGTACAATACGATCTATATATTTATTCAATAAATCAATTACACCATTGGTCATCTCAAGCCATGCATTACAGGGGCAGAAGAAAAGAAAAATAATCATTCAAAGCAATAAATCGTGCGCTTTTCAATCTCATTATCATTTTGCTCTTATCTAATTTAACCTATGTCAAGGCACAGGATAACAAATCACCAAAGATGGTCCCGCTAGGGCCGTAGAGGGTCTGTGATATATATATAAAAAAATATGTATTCGGTTGGTGTACACTACCGAGCATCGTCCCGTTGGGACTACTGGACGGAGATGCCATAATAGTACATTTGTTCGACTCCTTTATCGTATACCAATTTATCTTTAACTCGAATTTAACTAAGCACATTCTTTGTAATGGCATTAAAATCATTCAATACAATTTACAATAGTATATATATACATTTGTATGCAAATAGAATATTTTCACATTCATGCAATTTTCTTATGCAAATTCGTTTCGCAAGCAATTGTCTCAAATCACTTAAAATAAATTATTTCAAAAAAAAATCAATATGCATTTTCTTGTCAATCATTTCCAAAATTCAAATCATTTTGTAATTATTCAAATATTTTAGAAATAGCGAGAGAGTTTGAGAACAAAACCAAAATCATCTTTCTTTGATTCCAATCTTCTGAATCTCGACTTCAATGCGGCTTTCCTCGTTAGCCCCTATTCAAATACAAATGACAATCACATAATAGCCTGCTATTCTCAGAGTTCTATTTTCAGAATTGAACTGGCATCATTCGATAACTCAAACTCGTTACTGGGTGATTTCAATGCCAAACTAGTCAATATGCCCAACTCACTGGATCACCCACTGTTTTTTTTTTTAATTTCTGGGGTCTTAACTCCAAAAATTGGTAATGTTTCCTTCACTCGTTTGAATCTATGGTTCTAAGGTTTCTTCTCCAATTTGAATCATCAAATTTGGATCACCCAAACTCAAGTTATTGCATTTTACATCTAGACTACTCTCTTTTGCAAAATATAATCTACATATAGCTCCACTTTGACAGATTTATAGGCACTTTGGGGTTACAATTGCATACACTTCCTTCAAGTAAATTATTCCCCTAGAAGTCTAGTTTACCTAGAATTTTGAATCACTCAATTTGGATGAGTGAAACTCATTTTATGGCCAAAACACCACAACTACACCCAAAACAAGGCATACCCGTGAGCTACCCGAACTCACATTTAAACCCATATTCGGGAGCCTTAGTGCTACAATTTGCTCCTGGTCCCTTCCATACATTTGTAGCCCTATCTCTTATGGTTCTTTACCAATTAGAATCACTTCATTTGGATTATTATAACTTAACCTATAGCCAAAACAAGAACAAGGGTTTTGACAAATTTTTGATAGCATTTCCTTTGAAAACCCAACATTTCCCTTTTGCAAACATTCATCAAAACCAATCCAAACCAACACCAACCAACAATACTCTTCAAAACTCAACCCAAAACAACCCGTAACTCAACTACAACCAATACAAACACCTTTAACCCAAAGGTTGGGGTTTTCATCAACTCAAACTCAAGAAAAAGAAGGTTAGGTTTAGTTTTTCTTACCTTTCAATCCTTGATCTCTCCACCACCAAGCTTTCTTCTTGTTCTTCTTGATCCTTAATTCCGCTTATGGAGCAAAATCACAAATCTCCTCCTCCCTTTCTCACCCAACTGGATGGAGCCCTAGCTTTTCTCCTCTAAAAAAAAACGTGAATGCCCAAATGGCATTCCATAGACCATGTTTTGGTCTTTAATCGCATTTAAATATTAAGGCCTTGTTTGGCCTTCTCATTAAATCCATTTTTCTCATTTTTTTTTTCCATTTTAACACTTCATTTCACTTTCATTTTCATTTCATTTCTCTTCATTTACATTTTGGCAATTACATTCTTCATTTATGACCCTTAGGTCCCCATTTGACATTTTTACCGAATTTATTTAGCTCCCTCAGAAAATTTTGCGGGTTGTATATTTTTTTCGTTCTTAGGATTTAAATTCCGGAAAATTTTCATTTACTTTATTTTATACCCTAAACATGTTCTAAAACTGTTATGGTATTTTTAGGGCGTTACAATAACTCCTACAAGGGCTACTCCCCACCTAAGTGCACATACAATGCTATAATCACATCATATCACATTCCACATAGAATATGCAATCCTACCATGGAATACTATATGTCATGAATGAGATGAGACTCATCATGCCCCATGTCCCGAGTCCTAACCGACTCCCTCACACATGTATATGCCAAGTGTGAAAAAAACCATCATTGATGTTAATCCAATGATCCTTTTTCCAAAACAAAATCTTTTTTGTTTTGCAACCAAAACTCAATTCACAAACCTAATGTTCATTTATTTAGTAAAATCCCGTGTATTTATGCATTTGTGAGCCATGGATTTCCGGGTTTTCACCGTAGGACGCCACACGCCTTTCCAACATTTTTATGGGCTTTCACTGCCAGTGATCATATCTAACCGTAACTACCGAGTTTTTCACCCGAGGGGGTATCTATTCCTTCTTACACGTATTTTTCATGCTATGCAACCATGAGACTCATTTTAGACATTGTCCCATTACCGAGCTCACCACCCATTCACCTAGAATGATGAATAATCATAACCATGCACACACACCCAACACAATGCAGTGTCCCCGTGCATATGCAATGCAAAAATGCCAATGCATGTACCTCATGTTACATGTATAAGGAACACTGCATGAAACATTTACATTCCATACTTTATACTAAGTATCATGGATAATTATATCAAACGCACATAATTTACATCCATTAATGCTAATATATTTAAACACCTATATATCAACATATTTTCAACACATTAAGCATGTTATTCAATTTCCAGCAATAACACACCAAAACAACCACACAAAACTGGCCATTCCCGGGCCAATAACTGACTCAATTCGTAAATTTCGCTAGGGAAATAACACAAAATCCAAGATGCATTTTCCAAGAGGGGTCCCGAATCCAAAACTGGCCCAAAATGCATTTTCTAGCCTTTCCGGAACCCATAACCTACTCTGACAATGACCTTCGCGAACTCCGGGCCCCGAACTATCCAAACAACCCCACTGTCCGAAACTCGGGCTCATGGTCAGGTTATACCATATGGCCATTTATGACCCTTAAGTGAAAAGGAATTAGTGTAGGAGAAAACCCTTACCTCTGTGAGTCACGAAAAAAATTTGATTTCAGATCCACATGTAACTCTCGCTGTGCTGACCAACTTTAGTTCCCTGACCATCAGCTCAACTGCCTGAACACCCAGGAAAATCTCTTTCCCTCTCCTTTCTCCTTTTTTCAAGGTCCCCACTACCGGTTTTTTTTTCCACTTTGGTTTTTCCTCCTTTTCTTTTCTTTTTCTTTCTTTTTATTTTTCTTTTTCCTCCTTTTTGGTTTTCATTCCACCGAATTGTTTCTCTTATTTTGTTGGTCTTATCCCAAGTGAGAGAAAACTTCCACTCACCTTCCTTCCTTCTCCCTCATTGTCATGTGTCACATGGACACATGCTTTAGGTGTCACCTTCCACACCACAAGGTTCTCATGACATGTGCCCTTCTCCCATGGCGCCATGTGTCCTTCTCCCATGGTGCCATGTGGCAACCCCTGGTCATGCCATGTGGCACCACCCCACGTGTCACCCGACACCCGATGCCTTGAAAAACGTGAAATTTCGACCATCTCGGAATTCAATAAAATTCGACTAGGTAACTAGATTTCGCAAGACGAATTCAACGGTGAGGTTCATTTCGTCAACCGATATCTAGAAAAATTCTAGGTTTTCCACCTATACTATTACGATAAATTACAGTTTTGCTATTTTTCAGAAAAATTGAATTTTTTTTTTTTTTTTGGGTTTTACATAGAAATAAGACCCTTTTAGAGTTAGAAAAACTAGTTCAACCTTTAGAAAGTAAAATAAATCCGTATAATATATGGAAAGATTTGAAAACAATAATAGGAAAAACTCCACTTGTGAAATTAAAACAAATAATTTAAGCACAAGAAACCAAAATAAGAAGAACTAATAAATTTTTATGACAAACAAGTGTAACATCAAATAAGGTAAAATCAATAACATTTCTAACAACAATTAAATTAAAGAAAACTGAAATAAAAGTAGAAGCAATGTTAGATACTAGAACTACTAAAAACCTTTTATTTGAAACTTTAGTACCTAAAGAAGATCAACAAACTTTAACTCAGCTTGTAGAATTAGTACGGTATAACCAAGAAAAACTAATACTAACAAAATATATAGCTAATGTTTCAATGATAATTAATAACATAACCATGACATTACCTCAAACCTATTTAGTCCCTAGTATAAGCTTGTATCCTTTTATTTTAGGTTTAAATTTTGTACATTCTTTGCAAGGAGGTATAACAATACAAAATAACCAAGTTAGTTTTCACCCTAAAACTACAACAATTGCTTATACAAACACATAAAATATATTAAACACAACCAATAATATAGCCTCACATTATAAAAATAAAATAGAAGAATTAAAAGATAGTATAGTTAATGATTAATTAGAAAACTTAAAGCCTAAAGTCTACGCTCTGATACCAAACTTTGTAACTCCCCAAATACCCCCTTGGAGGGCATTACATAAACAACCATTTACACCATGAGAGCACTAATAAACTCATAACAACCAGGGTCCTTAATTTAACAAAATTCGGCGTAGTCTCCTTGTTCGAGGAGTCACCAAACACAACTCCGTGCAATTATACTACATCAACCACCCCGGGTCCATTTATACATAAAATATTTACAACATTATCCCAAAAGATTTCCATTCACCGTATGTAATACCCACAATAACCTTCCAAAAGAATAAGCCAAGTCATGGCCACAATATCAAAAGAATATGCCCAACAATGGCATTTACATTTCCAAAGAATTAAACTATGATAACGCAGAGGAATAACAAAATACTAGAATTTACATGATTTCAAAATAATTTCTCTAGTCGAGTACAAAAGAAACTGATAGCTCTACATGTTCACCCTGATTTAGATTCCCCTGCAATTCCCAATGCACGGGTTCCTTGACTCCCGCCACCTTCTCAAGGGTAAAATTTGAAAAGGTTTATATGTAGGGGGTGAGCATTAAGCTCTATAGGAAAATCCTCCCAAACTCAAACAAGGTTTAGAAAAGTATGGAAAATCACTACTCCCATTTTTTTAACGTAACATAGATATAAAATTTGACATAAAACAATGACATTTCAAACTGATTTCAGGTTTATGTAAAAACAGTAATTAAATGAATAAACGAGCACCACGTAAAAATAATAATCAGTTTCACCATAAACAATTTCCAACAAGTCTCGCTGTGCGCATACTCTCACGGCAACCTCCACCCTCAAGGCTCCTCGCAGGTAGCATACGACGCAGAACTCCACCTCCTCCATGTTATCTTGTTTCTAAGCATCCTTACAAGAAACTCCTTGAGAATGAATGACCATCCTTAATAAGGACCCCCTCACTCATCACAAGAAGGTTTCCTAAGAACTTTATCTGGGAACTCGAGAAGGAATGAGCATCCTTACAAGGAACCTCTCACTCCATGTTCATCTCCAACAACCATAAGAACATATCATACCAACAATCATCATCCATAACCACGATTCCATAAATCCCCAATTTACAAGCAATTCTTCCAAAGATCCATTAAATCCATTATGAGGTACTCTAATAAAACAATTAGGAAAAAAAAAAAATGCAAGAGATCGTAACCACGTCATTTTACTACTCAACACAAATCACTATGATTTATAAATCAATAACAAAGAACACATTCAAGAAGAAAATCCATCATTTTCAAATACTAGGGTTTTTTTTAAGACAAGAAAAGGGATTTCATGTTTATTCAACCCTAACTTTGCTCAAGCATGTAACCTTTGTAAAAAGACTAAGAGAGGATGATTTCATATCATAAATATATAACATTGATAGCCCAAAACATACATATATAAATACCCTAGCCTCAATGTAAGTGAATGAGAGAAAACCCCTACCTTAAATCCTTAGTTTGTATGAAGATCTTGAACTTTGATCTCGAATTTACCCTTAAATCTCCTGTTTTGCTCTTCCTTTCTTCCTCTCTAATTATCTCTAGGGTTCCAAGAGGTGTGTGGTGAGAGTGGAGTGAAAGAAATTAGGGAAAATGGAGTGAAAATGGGTTTTAAACACAGCTGCCCCAAATTTCACTGTTCATGGGTTGTTTTGGTTTTCTCCAAAATTATGGTTTTGCCACTAAATTTTCCAATTTGATCTATATGACTACCTTAAGGTTTTTCAATGTTATGGATTCATTTTTAATGTTATTTTGACCTAAAAACATTTATTTTTATGATTTATTTCAAAACTAACATAAATTTACACTCGAAACATTAAAATTACCACTCAAGAACACCACCGTACAAATTTTTTGTCAACTTCGGAGAATAAACTGATTTGACTCAGGTATTTCTAGTATGTGTGACCTATTTGGTTGGAAAGGTAAACAAATTAGGGTTCTAACAAAAATAACGGTGTGTCATATGGACTTTCCAACAAAGAGTTATGATAAAATTGGTGAAAGGTAGTTTACCGGACTGCTTGGTTCTTCTATACTTATCTAACTCGAATTTGGGTGTCTTTTGTCACAAATCCTATCTCATACCCATCTCCAATATAGGTAGTATGGCTTGCATAAAGATCCATGTCTAGCATCATTCATTAACCAAAACCAAATTACCATCCGTCTCCTAGAATCATCCATAACAACATGATGTAGAAATAGTATATCCATCAAAAAATTTCTTCAATTCTCTAAGCATTAATTGGATGAATGCAAATGTAATATTTTACTCTGTTATTATTCATCCTTTTATACTTATTATTCCTATAATTTGATTTAGGATGCAAATGGAGACGTTAAATGCAAAACGAAGCTAATTGGACGATTGTTGATAGTTTAGACATGTGGGGGTTTACATGTAAAAGTACTAAACACTTGTCCATACAAAAAGTATTTGTCCATATAGGTTCAGTAATAGATATAACACTTGTCCACATAGGAATAGTAATAGAGGTATCATTTTTGTTTTTTTTTTTGTACTTGTAAAGCCACATGGCTTCTTGTAATTAGCTTGATAGTTTTGTTTTTTAGTTACTCAGCTTTCTATAAATGAAAATTGTAGGAGACATGTAGATAGGAGTGGAAAAACAGAGAGAGAAATAGAGAGAAATTGCGCCAGAGTTTGCAACTTGTAGATCCAACTCAGATATCTTTCTTTGTCAACAAAAGTATGCTTTTCTTTCACCTATCTTTGTTCTTACTTTGTTCTTAATTTTATCTTTATTATTTAGGGGGGAAAGGGGGTAAAAGATAAGCCAGGAACTAGATTTGATTTTAATTTTTTTTTCTATAATTATAATTAACATACATGAATCCTGTTATAATCTTTCTTATAGAAAATGAAAATTTTTATAACAAATTTTTAATTTTTTTGAAACCCATGTTTTGAAAGACACTTAAAACTAGAGTCTTTAGCTGTCTTAACCTATGACTGCTACCCGCTTTAGCCATAGAAAGGCATTTTGGGAGACTCTTTTCTGGTCTTGGTGGGGGATTTATCCTTTGACAAGAAGTGATGTTTTAAATTTTTTATTTTAATTCAAAGTTTTGAGGAGAGATTGTCATATGGGTTATCAGACCTAAACTTGTTTTTAATTACAAGTTTTTCAAACTGTTCGGTAAGAAGAGTTGATTTTATAATCATATTAATTAACTTGGTTTTATTAACATTGTTCAAAGAGAGAAATTTTGTTTCTAATTCCTTAATAAGGTTTTCTTGCTTTTCCTGGTTTTTAAGCAATTGAAATTTTTCGGTTTCTAAAGCAACAAACTAGTTTTGCAAATGTTGAAAATGTTGGCCAAAGCTTCGAAATGGTTTTTCCATGTTATTCTAGGTTTTGGTTAGAAAAGTTTTGAGGTTTTGTAAAGACCAAAGGTTATCTACAATTACTTTATGTTCTCTGCATGTTTTAAGAATACAAAGACTGAAATTGAAGGTTTAAGTTTAAAACTTCATTTAAAGTAACTGCTCTAAATCGAAAAGTTTTGCTTTGTGGAAATTCTCCTTTTCAGCCATGTTCCTCGTAAATGTTAGTTTTATAAATAATTAAATCATTTATAAAAACCTACCTACTTAACCAACTCGCTAATATATTATCTTTCCGTTTATATGTCTAAATTTAGGTTTGAAACCACTAAAGCATTCTAAAATTTTATTCATCTTTTGGTAGACAATTTTGGAAGAATTTTATTTTCAAAGAATTTTTTAATATTTTTACAATCGGTTCTAAAGCAAATTGTTCTTGGTTTAAAAATAATTTAATTTTTCAATCAAAATATAGCTTCTATTTCTAAACTGTGAGAACTATGTTCTTTGATATTCGTTAAAAGTTCCACTACACACAGATAACTAAAATCCAAAGATTTTGGATAAAGGGTGTAAATAGAAATTTTTGAAGAAAACTGAAAATTTTCAGATCTCTGATGACAAACGACTTCTCCGCTGGAATCGCCTCAATGAAATTTAGCTACCACGCGACTCGTTAGATTCCGAGGTGGCTCGGGATTTCATGTTTTTCGAGATGCAAGGGGTGTCTACGACATGGCAAGATAAGGGATGCCACTACACCATAGCTGTGTGACACTTGGCACTAAAAAGTAATGGCTCACAATTAGCCATGTGGGAGAAGGGATTCCATGGCTCATTGAAACACTTGAGTGCATGATGTCATTAAGTGATTTATGAAATAAAAATTAGCGGATGGAGGAGGTTTACTACATTCGCTCGGAGTGGCAGGTGAGGTGCTTCCATTGACCGGATGATGATTTCTCCAAAAGGGTGAGAAAAACAGACCAATGCGAAGAGAAAATGCAGAGAAATGATGAGAAAAATGAAAGGAAAATGAGAAGAAAGAGAAAAAGAAAAGAAAAGCAAAAAGAAAGAATAAAGCAAAATAAGTGGAAAACGTGGGAGATAAGAAAGAAGCTAATGCAAGGCTTTGTTCTTCATTTTGTGAGAACGTCTTCCTTCTCTCTAGACTAGAGATGATCCGACCGTCGAATTCCTTCGAGACAAGCAGCGGAAGCTGCCGTTCACACGAGAGGACAACTGCAGGCCTTGGGCTGGGAGTTTCTTCAACTTCCAAGAGGCAGGATATTTCCTACTTGGTTTACTTTACCTAAAGCTTTATAATGGTGGGTTGCTTAGGTGAGGCCATGAGAGGCCAGAATTAGTTCCAAGTCTCAAAGGACTAAGGGGGTATGGATTTCATGACCTGGGTTGTACGACCGTGGGAGAGTTGGGTTTTACTTCAGAAACTGAAAGTTTTTAGATGTTGTGATTTGTTGACGAGATGATACGATCGAACCAATATGGTTCATGCTCGTGAAGGGGCCGTGAGTGTTCCTCGTTGAATGGTCCCAAGTCAAGACCTTACAGGTGTGTTATGGCTTGCTTCAATAACATGCTAAGTGTGGAAATATGATGTCATGCATGCTATTTAATGTATTAATACATTTACACAGAGGTAGATTATATGTATAAATTATAATTTTCCATGGATTGTAAATGTTTCATGTAGTGCTCATTCATGCATGTAATGAGAAAATGCACGGCACTACGATTTCATATGCACGGCCACATCGCTACTGGGCCCAAAAGCGCGCAGGTGCGCTGATTCATCGCGTCGGGTGATGGTCGAGCTCGGGAAAATGGGACAAAGTCCAACAGAGATTCACGAAAGTGTGTAAATGATCAAATGATAAATTACATGTTTCGCAAGTGAGCAAGTTGGGCGTGATCTCTGCAGTGAAAGTCCCACCAGCTTACTCACTCATAAAACATGAATCCCGACGATGCAAGTTCGTGAAAATGTTGAAAAGGCGTGCTGTCCTTACTGTAAACCCGAACCGTTGCCCACAAAATAGCTTAGAAAAGAATCAAAATCAAGTTTTGATAAATAAAATCGAGGGTGTCCAAATGGTTTAGTCATGGTGTGTGATTGTGTTTTACCACGCCTTGGCATTCCAAGTGTGAGGAGCCTGTGACTCAGTCGTGAGCATGAGGGAAGTTGCACCATGCATTTTAGACATTTCATATATTATTGAATAATTTTTACGGAATGTGATCGATTGTTTATATATGTCATTACTATTATGTATTTTAGGTGGGAGTAACCTCAGAGAAGATTTTCTACTTTGCTCACTCTGTCAGGACCCCTTCGCGCATTGCGCACTATCCGCGAGACCAGACGCTAAAAGCAGTATGATCTTTCGGTAAAGAAAGTTTAAATGCTGCTTTAAGTAAATATTTTGTAAATATGTATAACCTTCTTTGCTGAACAAAACATGAAAACTATGAGAATATAGCTTGAGATATTTGTTTTATGAGGTGATACAGTCCAGGTGGCTATTTTTAACATGTGTGTCTCGTATCACGAGACATTAGCAGATTTCAGTCGACGGCAGTCAACTGACCTGAAACGGGCTACACAATATCTCTGCAGTTTTTCTTCTAAATTATTGGTTAATGCTTAAAAGAATTCCCTCCATTTCATCACCTAAGCTATATATACTAGAATTATCACTCTCAAAATCTAATTCACTAATAATTCTTCATCTTCGTTATCAATCTCATATTCTTTTATTAAATTAATTTTGACTTGTGTTTTTCTATTTCTTTTTCGTTGCTACGAATTTAAGTTCCAAGACATTCGTAGTTTTCTATGGCCTTCTTATCCAAATAAATATAATTTACAATGTTTTTTAAGTTATAATTGACTATTCTTTCTTTATCCAATATTTTCAAGGTTTTCATATCTTGTTTTAAAGGTTTCTTCTTTATAATAAGTTATTGATTTTCTAAAGTTTGCTTCTTAAGGTAGCTTTTAGGTTTTCTATACTCCCTGTATCTATCTCTACATCCTAAATCTAAATCTTCTCCTAATTTTAATCTTCTACAAAGTTGTCTATTTAAGTCTTGTTCTTTTATTTGACTTCTTTCTCCTATATTCAAACATTCCTTTTCTAACTGATTTTATACAAATTCTACTGTACTGCCTATATAAGGAGAGTTTTTATATTCAAATGTTGAAAATTCATTCCATAATGTAACGCCAAGAAAATACCATAACAGTTTTATAACATGTGTCAAGGTGTAAAATAAATTATATTATATTTTTCCGGAGTTTAAATGGCTAAAAACGAAAAAAAAAATGATAAAAACCTAGAAATTTTACAAGAGCCAAAAAACAATTTTGGTAAAAATGTCAAATATGACCTGATGACCATCTTAAATGAGCAATGTATGCCAAAGTATAATGAGATGAAATGAAGAGGAAATGTTTTAAAATAAAAATAAAAATGAGAAATGATGAATTATGTGTAGCCAACATGGCCTTTAAATATAATGCACAAAAGACCAATTTCTTGGTCTTGAATGCCATAACCCACATTTTAGCAAAGGGGGGAGGAGAGCTAAAGCACACTACTGAGAAGAAGAGAAGGAACTTGGTGATTTTCTCTCCATAGGATCAAGGATTTAAGCATCAAAAGAGAAGTTAAGAAGATTGGAAGGAGATATGAGGTAAGTAAACTAAACCCAACCCCTTTTTCTTTGTGGTTTGGTCGGGGAAACCCCAAATTTGAATAAAGTTTTTTATTGGTTGCCTCTAAGTATTTGATTGGTCAGGTCCTCAAATGAGGAATTTTATAAAGGAAATGTTTGGTTTTTAGGAGATTAATGTCAAAATTCGTTCCAAACCCATGTTTTTGTTTCGCTAATTAACCTAATCTGAGTGATTCAAATTTATGGCAATTATACTTCAGAGAACAAATATCCCTAAAATAAGTGTATCCAAATTTCGACTCCCGCTGACCTGTAAATTGCCACAAGCGAGGCTCGCGGCCACTCGTTCACACACGCTTTTGGTGTTCGAGCGCTTTGGTATCAGGTTATAACTTGGTCATCACTCATCTGAATTGAGTGATTCAAATTTCTGGGTAAACTAGACTTCTAGGAGAAAAAATCTCCATTAAATAAGTGTATCCAAATTTGGAAACCATTAAACGTAGAAAAATCATCAAAGAGGCTCATTTAACACCTGCTCAATTCGACACATGATGTTTGGAGCGCTTTATTTAGGCCAATCTCACAATACTTATCCGACCGGTAATTCAAATTTTTGGTAAACTAAACTTAGAGAATAAATCTTCCGAATAAGTATATCCAAATTGGATCCCATTGAACCTTAAAATTCATTTTCAAATGAGATATCGATGCCTAAAAGAATGATAAGAATGTTGGCGATTGGGGAAATGGGAAAATGAAATAACAATGTACCATAAGGGAAGTCTTGGTAGAAATAAGACCTAAATAAACCTTTAGAATACCTTAAATATATGATTTGTCATCAGTGGATGGATTAGGGGCTAACAAGGAGAAAAGGCCGAGTTCAGGTCGAGATTCCGATGATAGGAATCGAAGGACGACAATCTTTTTGGTTTGTTCTCCACTTTCCTCTCTCTAATTACAAAGTGTTTGAATGATTCCAAAATGATTTGAATTGCTAAAATGATTTATAAAAAAAGACATATTGATTTGTTTTAATTGATTTGAGGCAATTGATTGTGAAATGATTTCATATGAAAAATGTATGAGTATTGAAATTGAATTGTTTGTATAAATGTACATACTATACTGTATTTTTCTATGAATGATTTGAATGCCCATAATAGAATGTTAATCGTTAAATTCGACTTAAGGATAGATTGGTATACCGTAATGATGAATTGTTTGCAAACGAACGTAATGATGTATCACTCTAATCCGTGGCCAAGCAGACAGTATCGGTAGTGTTCACGAATTGATTTTTAATAACCAGTTAGCAACCCAGCGGGACCGTACTGTAAGGAGCAAAAATATTATAACGCCTCACAGCCCAGCTAGACTGTATCGATAATTCCCGTTACCCCAGCAATCAAAAGCAGGTTAAATTCGTTTAAGGAAAAATGAAATGATAAAGAAAATTGTGAAATGCATGATTTGTGTTTTGAATGATTTATTACAGGAAAAGTGCATATTTGGAATGATCAATGAACCGTAGTAAAACGAATGTGATATGAAATGAATATATGTATTGTATTTACATTGATCATTCAAAAAGGTTAAAAAGCATTGTTTAGGAAAAATTGCATGATTTCAGATAAACTAAATGGAAGAGAGGACTATATAGAACTACTGGCATGTAAAATGCTAAAACTATGAGTTTTATCATGCACAAAAATCAAAGAATAGGTACGAGGATTAGACTCAAAGGAACAGTCATCATTGTAAAGTCACAAGGAGGATAAGTAAAGCTCTGGCCACATGATACATGAAATTATTCGACCTTATTTTGTACAAACACTATTATGAAAAATTGAACTCGATTTTGTTTTGTAAATATTTTGTTATTGAAAACACAATGCTCATCAGATAGCAAGAAATAGACCGGCGGGTAAGAAAATGCCATCAAATGAAAAAGAGTTTGCATCAAATGATGGCCCCTTTATGTTAAAGTTGTATTTACGTATATATATTTTTTCATTGAGCATTTGAAATGTTTGGAAAAGTAATTGTATTTGGATTATCTCGAAATGATCTAAAAAATAAAAGAAGAGCGAGGACCGAGTCCTCTGGTCCCGGTTCTACTGGCGAGCCCGGGCATGTTGACGCCGTCGCCTATATGAATCCGACTTAATGATCCTTGTATTTTTTTTTATGTATTTATTCAAATATTCAGGTATTCTATCAATCTTAGTAAGAATTGAATATTTCCTAAATTTTTGTTCATATTCTTTATATACAAAAGGTTGGCATAATTTTAATCATTCAAACTTATAAAGATATAGTATAGGTTCATTTAAATCTTCTTTGAAGTTGCTCCTAAAAATATAATTTTATAAGGTTTATAAACACGGATATACTAAAATTATTCTTAACTTCCTTAAAATAACTACTGTTTTCTTGTTCCATGTTCCTAAAGAATTGCAATACATTTCCTCTAAGGGTGCTTTTACAATATTCATATATTTCTTGTTGGTTTTGGAAAGCTACTACTACACCAGCAGAATTTAAAGATTGTTCCCAATTTTCTATGGTTTTTCTAAGATCACAAGTATTGTCTATATTTAAAATTGTTCCGTATTCATGTATTGTTTTGAATAACTACTAAAAGGTTCAATTTTTGTTTTCCATTGAGGGCCTTTTCTAACTATTTATGTTTCCACATTTACAAATTCTTCTTCAATTTCATTTTCACGTTCTTTTGTGATTTCAGTCATTTCATTTATTTTATCTTCTTTTTCTATAATCTGTGGATTTATTATAAACTGGTTTATTACTTCTATATCTAAAAATTTTTTAACTAAGTTTGGTTTATGAAGTTTTGTAACTATTTGGTCATCTGAATAATTTTTACACATTATATCTATAAAGTTTTCTTGATCTATTGGTTTATCTAGTAATTTGGATTTTCAAATTTCTAACATTATATTAATTAATTTGAGTTTCCATAAATTTTCTACAATTTCTATATTTAACAAAATTTCCTTTTCTCTTCTATATTTACTACTAACAAGTATAGATTTAGTTTCACTATCAGATTCTAGTTCTATATTTATGGTTTTGTAATTTCCAAAAGTTATACTAGCACTTCCATCCTTATTTTCATATATACTACTAGAGGTCAAGGAACAAAATATCGGTAATTACGATATACCTAAAGATTTGGATTTTACGGAAATATCTAAATATCGAAAATATCTGGGTGGATATTTTGACAAAAATATCGAGTAATGCAAAATTAACAAAATACTTTGAAATTCATGAAATACTTTGTCAACTATAAAAATGCATAAATAAGAAAAATATACACTTGTCAAGACTTATTCATTATAATTCTATCGAAATTACATCACAATAGCTTATTTAAAATCAAAATGAAGACCGATGTGGCTCCATTACATTATTCGACGGTGGATCCCATTCGATGAGTACAATAACATTCATACCAAGATATAAGGTTGTAAATAATATTGATTGTAACTCGAACACGCCATGTATAAATATGTTGACTCCTACTCAACAACCTCTCCGTGATAGGAAATTCGGTTCACCACATACTCTGTTTTGAACTTTCGCATTTGATATGGAATTTGGAATGGCATTCGGGTGGACTAAGTGAGGATAGTTAACCATTCCACATTCTTCACTAGGTTTAACCCGAAGGATGTGGCATGTCACCATAACTCATCGTGATAAGGAGGAAATATGTTGCCTCATTCATGAACAATCTATCCAAACACTATGGATCAAAACCGCCTTGTAGAACGAATCCTCAATCATATGGTGTCATCCTTCGTCTTCCCCATGTGGCTTTCCAAAGGGTCTAATACCTGGTCCATTCTCCTAGACCCGTTTGTCTTCATCTTGTGTAGCATGAGTGAAATCATCTTCACTGGGTGAATGGGCTCAATGGATATTGACTTGTTGTGGATCCAATATCCCCACCATCATTTCCAAAGATCACTACCATCATCGTCCCTCCTCTGAGCCATCATAACCCGTAGTAGAAGTACCACCAAAACTCGGTCCGCTACTATGTTCAACACTTGAATCAAAGGGAGGGTCGAGAAGTAACACGGGTCAAAATGAGTCCATCGTGGGGTCTCGACTAAAACGCTCACTATGAACTTTCGCATAAAACCCGTTTAACATTAACACCGCTTCTCGAACATGTGCAACAATTCCGCGGATCGTGATTTCCATCTTTCATCATCTAAACGGAGAGGTCTAACTCCATTGGAAATAGTTGATTCTCTCTTCTTCACCAAACTCACCGAAATTTCTAGTAAATCGAGAAAATCTATTATTTTCTAACTTTATCTGCCTCGCTCCATATCACGAATCTTTAGTTTCATGTTGTAACAACAAAACCAATTGTCGAACCTAGGATAAGCAAGCCGATTTCTTTGTTTGGTATGAATTGTGAGCAAATGTGCCCAATTTCTTTCTAATAAGTCAAGATGATGCGGTTTGGGATGTAACCTTTAAGGCCAAATCTCTATCGTCGGGAGCGTGATTTCCAAACAAAAACCACCATTCAAATTAATAAAATTACTTATATTCAATATATAATGATAAAATAGTTATAAAATTTACTTATAATGAGAATTAACACTATCAGAACCATTTTATTTGACGTCATTGTCAGCTCGATCACCAAATCCTTTTCACCACTAATAGTATAAGTCAGGAATTCAAATGTCAAAATCTAAAATAAAAATTAATCGAGGAAATTGAAAATCAATTAATTAGAAACTCATTAATTTACTCCTGCTCTAAAATTAGAAAGGCCTTCAAGATTAGGATCTAATTTTAGAAAACATCATGAACAACTTGAAGTGTTTCGTGGTCGAACCAACCTGTGTCCTGATTAAAATTGGATTTAGATAGTATGCTGCAATAGTGATTGAGAATTAGTATGCGATAATAATATAAACATAAAATTATTAAAGGTGAATATTGGCGAAGAGGATATTAATTAGTTACTTGCTGCATGAAGAGGATGCTTAAGAGTTCTATCCCAACGATCTGCAATGATAAGTTTCACCTAATTTCTTAACAGCCGATCTAATTCTGGCTTTCATCAACCGAATCAACTCGTAGACAAATGGCATGGTTGGGACGACTTCTGAATCAACAATGCGAAGCATTGTGTATAGTGCCTCATAGATGGACACTAGCTTCTCCACCTTCTCCCAATATTGATGATCAAACATGAGTCTTTCGACCTCATGCCCAACTACAATCCAGGCTTAAGCTCAGGAGATGACCATTCATTACTAATAAAGACTTTCTTCAAATCAGCCCTTTTTTTTAGAAGACTGTCAAGGGCAATATAGTTTGTTGCAAATCTTGTTGCTCCAGAAGGCACGATATCTCCACCACATACCTGTCGCATTTTTGCAAGCAACCAACCATGATTGTAAATGAAGCTGCTATCTTTCACCATTCCTGGAACAATCGAGTAACACTATCCTTTTACCAATGTCTCTAACATAACAAATGAATGTCACATGGAGTCCAACATGATTGTATTTCATCAACAACTTCCTTTCACAAATGCCGATCCATTATCTCATATAATTTGAAACCAATAATTGCTTCTCCAACTCCTTGATAACGTCCCCTTCAACAAACCATATATATGTGTATTCATTTGTCTTTAATCTTAACTCGACGTGATCAACAGATTTGAGGAAAATCAGGCTTCCTTTTGAATATACTCATGAAATTAATTATGCTCAATTTAATTGGCCTACCATCCATCGCATTACAATTTGTATGCATCCATATGTCTCCCATTTCCCTTGCAAGTTGACATAAGCTCATGTCTTTATACTCATCAAGTACTTGCTTTTGATTTCATAATGAGATGGTAGTTCGATGCCCATCTCATATAATAATTCAAGGAAAGTTGGTTATTAAAACATATTTATATGGAGATAATAATGTCATTATTAAAACATATTCATATGGAGATCATAATGTAAAACATATTATATAATTAGACAACCTCAAGCTTACAGTACCAAAATTCATATTCTTAAAATGGTGTGTGAGTCCGCTTGAGGTGGAACACTTTCATATATGAAGAACTTTAAGTAATTAATCGCCCCATTGTTTCCTTGATCAACCACCTTGAACATATTTTTAGGCTTTTTGCTTTTGCACGCCAAGACTTGTATAATGACAAAAAACATTTATGGATCCGTATGCCGAATACTTGCGGATCTTTATACGTCTTAATGGATCACTTGGTTGTGAAGACTCGCCTATTGTAATTACGCAAAAAATAAAATCAACTTACATTATTTTATACATAATTATGTGAAAAAATGAATTAGGTATAAAGATTTACCAATTTTTCTTGCCCTTATAAATCTCGCAACCTCGACCGCTCCATCTTACTCAGCTTCATGCATCGTGACCGCCTCGATATTCA
The DNA here is from genome assembly GCA_016808115.1 of Tetrastigma voinierianum. Taxonomy (NCBI): domain Eukaryota; kingdom Viridiplantae; phylum Streptophyta; class Magnoliopsida; order Vitales; family Vitaceae; genus Tetrastigma; species Tetrastigma voinierianum. Next base: position 68,994 of record JAEQBH010004365.1, on the reverse strand, counting down.
TCTCGCTTCATCTGGGTATGTCACCCGATACATATGCACATCCTCATCACCTTCCTCTTCCTCATCATCATCAATGAGGATCAAAGATGTTTTCCTCCCATCGCGGCTCTCTGTAATTCAAATGACTTCTTCCATATCACCGCTTTTCGCTTGCTTTTACCTTTTATGTTCTAAAAGTTGCTTCATTTCTTTGTTTTACTTAAGGCTACACATTTTATCACTTCTTAGTATTTGAACTGATCCGTACGTGACGTGATGAAACTCTTATACTAATTCCAATTTCACTTTATGCTTAAAAACCACAATAATTACAAATTGTTCCATTTTACGCCCCTCCAAAGGTGCGCAATACTCCATGTGATCTCTGGCCTCCACTCCACTAGCCATTATATAACACATGTGATTTTATTGAAAATAAAATTCAACAAGTGCGATTCAGATACGGTATCATTATAATAACATTATATATATGTAATTTTAACATAAAAGTAAAAGATCTAAGTTTAACATGATATCTAAATTTTAATATCATTAAGATGTCTAAGAAGATTTAAATTTCTAACATTAAATATGTCTAAGATCTAAGTTTCAAACATTATATAAGTATAACTAAAATTTAATGTAAGTAATATGTTTCAAAATTACTAAATAGTAGGATGTTTAATATCTAAGTCAAACATTATAAAAATTATAGAGCAAAAATGTTTCAAACATTATATAACTAAAATAAGATTATAGTATAAAAACAAGCTTGAAACATTATATAACTAAAATAACTATTATAAATAAATAATATAATTAATTAACTAAAAATTATATTATCAAATGAAACTAAAATAAAACTATAGTATAAAATAAGATTATAGTAAATAACTAAGTTTGAAAACATTTATATAGAACTAAAAATAACTACTTTCAAGTAAATAAATAATATAATTAATTAACTAAAATTATATTATCAAATGAAACTATATAAAATTAAGATTATAGTATAAAAAATGTTTGAAAGATTATATAACTAAATAACTATTAAGTAAAATAAATAATATAATTAATTAACTAAAAATTATATTATCAAATGAAACTAAAATAAAACTATAGTATAAAATAAGATTATAGTATAAAAATGTTTGAAACATTATATAACTAAAATAACTATTAAGTAAATAAATAATATAATTAATTAACTAAAATTATATTATCAAATGAAACTAAAATAAACTATAGTATAAAATAAGATTATAGTATAAAAATGTTTAAAACATTATATAACTAAATAACTATTAAGTAAATAAATAATATAATTAATTAACTAAAAATTATATTATCAAATGAAACTAAAATAAAACTATAGTATAAAATAAGATTATAGTAAATAAATTAAGTTTGAAACATTATATAACTAAAATAACTATTATAAATAATAATATAATTAATTAACTAAAAATTATATTATCAAATGAAACTATAGTATAAAAATAAGATTATAGTATAAAAATGTTTGAAACATTATATAACTAAAATAACTATTAAGTAAATAAATAATATAATTAATTAACTAAAAATTATATTATCAAACAAACTATAGTATAAAATAAGATTATAGTATAAAATACTAAACATTATATAACTAAAATAACTATTAAGTAAATAAATAATATAATTAATTAACTAAAAATTATATTATCAAATGAAACTAAAATAAAACTATAGTATAAAAATAAGATTATAGTAAATAACTAAGTTTGAAACATTATATAACTAAAATAACTATATTATAAATAAATAATATAATTAATTAACTAAAAATTATATTATCAAATGAAACTATAGTATAAAAAATAATATTATAGTATAAAAAAATGTTTGAAACATTATATAACTAAAATAACTATTAGAGTAAATAAATAATATAATTAATTAACTAAAATTATATTGTCAAATGAAACTAAAATAAAACTATAGTATAAAAATATAAATTATAGTATAAAAATGTTTCAAACATTATATAACTAAACAAGATTATAGTGTAAATAAATAAGTTTGAGAAACATTATATAACAAAATAACTATTAACTAAATAACTAATATAATTAATTAACTAAAAATTATGCTATAGTACTATCAAATTATAAAAATAAAATAAAACTATAGTATAAAAATATATATTATAAACTACTTCAACACCAAAATAAAACTAAATAACATATGCATAAAAACAAAATTAATGAATAAAGAAACATACTCTTAATTCACAAAGATCTTCCAAAAATTAGATAAATAACAAAGAAAAATTATTTGAGAGTGAAATGGAGCTTAGATGTGATGGATGAGTTTGTAATGAAAGTGTATGGATTTTAGGGGTATTTATAGAATTTATTGAGTCAAAATAGCCATTGATTGTCAAAAACCGTTGTGATTTATTTAACCGCTGGATTTGATTTTGGTTCAAATCGACCAGCTGATCATCATATATCTGCGAAATCATTCTAGACCATTAGATCGCTCTTCGATTTAAAATCAATCGTTGGATAAAAATATAGCCGTTGGATTTTTTCAAAAAGACTGAACAAATTTGACCGCCGATCAAAAACAAAAAATATCTAAGGGCCGTGATAATTCAGAAAATCGGCCGGGGTAACCTACGATTTTTTGAATTTATCACGATAAATCATTTAAAATGTCGGCCCTGACGCGCCTCCCAAAGATGTTGTATAACAATTGCCGGTGGGTTCTGCAGAAAATCTAAGATTGCAGGGACCTGAAAATCGGCGATTTTCCCGATTTTTTCCAATGATTTTTTACAATTGATTTTTCCATCCTGCACCTGCTTTCCCAAAGACAACCTAAACCGTTACTTAAAAATCGCCAAAAGCGATTTTTTTGTCCTTGCTAGAGGTTAGGTATTTTGTTTCTAGTTTATTTATTTGTGGTAATTCTCATTCTCGTTCTAACAAATAGTTTATTTCTAAGGGTTTTGCTTCAATCATATTTATAGCTTTACTACCAAAGGTTTTTACTATGTCATCAAATTCCATCATACATTTTAAGCTTAAAGCATTTGTAGTTTTCCTAATATATCCTATAGCTACACTAAGGTTTTTACTGCCAAGTTCCATATCATATCCTTTTGTATTTATGGTTATTTTTATTTCTTCTTATAGACCAAAAAAAACCCATATGACAATCTCTCCTCAAAACCTTGAATTAAAATAAAAAATTTTAAAACATCACTTCGTGTCAAAGGATAAACCCCCCACCAAGACTGCATAAGAGTCTCCCTAACCACAGGATTTCTTCAAACTCTGGTCCTTAATAACTCGTCAACCTGCGAAAGACTCGTGGATGTTGAGGTAACCCGACACCACACTACCATGTCCCTTTTTCGACCCATGATTTGAACGAAATTGAACGCAGTCTCCTTCAGAGGAGCTACCCAAAAAATACAACCCGTGACAAAAAAACCTAGCAACATGGCCTAATATAATGTGAACACTTCACTAAGTCCAATTATGAGTGAAAGTGGCCTAACCGGCCCACTCATCCACACTACAAAACATTCTTTCTCATGCTACGACCTCACTACCATACCTCAATATTTAATTACAACACTACACAAATATTAAGTAAATTAGAACAAGGTTGTTCCAAAGTATTTACAATCTTTTAATAATAAAATACAAGCTAGAACTAGTTTGTTCCAAGCCTTATATAAAAAATTAATTACAAGCCACAACCCTATTTCTTCATAATCACACTCGAGTGAACGTCGTTCCACCTCGCATACTCCCCAGATTAAAGGTCCCACGACTAGAATACCCAAGAGATAAACTCCCTACGTGGGCTACTTCCCACCTAAGTGCACATGCAATGCCATGTTCACACAACTGCAACATTCCAAATAAAATGCAAATACTCTAGAATACCTACATGCCATGATTGAAGTGTCAATTATGCCTTTAACACTCCAGTCCTCACCCGACTTCACATATACTTATGCCAAGTAAAACTCATTACTGTGTTTCACCCAATGACCTTTTATCCAAAATGCTTTTGTTTTTAAACTCATTAGACATTCTCTCGAGCAACCGCTTTATTCAAAGCCATCAGACAATCTCCGGAGCAAACAACTTTATTCAAAAGCATTGAAAGTTCTGGCAATGGGCTTTATTCAAAAGTATCGGATAGTCTTCGATAAAACCGCTTTTAATCAAAGATTAGACATTTCTCAAATAAACCGCTTTATTCAAAAGATCGAATAGTTCTATAAACCGCGTATTTAAAAGCATTGGACAAGCCTCCGATAAACATCTTTATTCAATAAGATTTGATACTCGATAAACCGCTTTATTCAAAAGTATCGATGTTTCGATAAATACTTTATTCAAAGCTATGAAATGCACCTGTGAGACTCCGTTGGACGTAGTCCAAAGTACCGAGCTCACCACTCACTCACCAAGAATGATGAATGATTATGACCATGCACACACACCCATTTAATGCGATGTCCCCGTGCATATGAAATGCAATTTTGTCATTCTATGCCTATACCATGCCATATATATATGATGAGTGCTATATGGACATTTTAAATCATGCATAATACCCATGCATCATTTAGACAATCATATCAATTAACATATACCAAATAAACTATTGGGTCACATGTCAACATATTATACACACATATATTGAAATCTAAAAGTCATCAACAATCAAGCAATGACTTGCATTATACTCTACGCTTAATTGTGAAACCATGTCCACAAATAGCCTATAACTAAGCCATGCAATGGCCTTTTTCATACGCAAACACATCACAAGCCAAACCATTAGAACACACAATTTCAACCAAGTATATCACTTAATTCAAGCAATGATATACTACAATCATATACCAATTGTGGTAAAAATCTGGACACAAATCATTAAATAGCCTATGTTGTAGCAGTCTCTGAAAATGGACCATAACTTGAGTTATAAAGGTCCGATTTAGGTGATTCAAAATTCTAACATCAAGTTATCAGATAGAGCGACAATTTTCTTGAAGGATACTAGTCCAAATTCTCACTTTTTCTCAACCGAAAAGCAGTCCCAAAAATCTGGATAGTAGGTTTGGCCAAAACAGGGTAACCTATGGCAATCTTGGAAAACGGACCATAACTTAGGCTATAGATGTCCAATTTCGATGATTCAAAATCCTAACATCAAGTTCTTAGATATAATACAAATCTCTTGAAGGATACTAGTCCAAATTCTCACTTTTCCCAACCGAAAATCACCCCAAAATCTGGACAAAGAGGTTCTACTAAAACAGGCAACCCCGTAAGGCCTTTAAAATGGACCATAACTCGGGTTATAGATTCTAATTTGAGTGATTAAAAGGCCTAACATCAAGTTCTCATATAGGGCTACAATTCCCTTGAAGGATACTAGTCCAGTATTCTTCTGCTTAATCGAAAAATCAAACAAAAACTCGGGATATCATAAAGGGTCAAAATAGCACTATTCCCATAATCATTATTTTGACAAATGTTCTCAGTGGGCACTAAAAACTCAACCAAAAGGCCCCTAGAATGGAAAATGACCAAAGTAGGAAGAATCTCTACCTCTTGAAGCATGAGCAACGACACGAGGAAGTTCCACGAACACTTCCTGAACCCGAAGCTTTTGACTTCCCGAACCTTCCGCTCTAAACCTTGGCGAAACTTAGAGTTTCTGGTATTTAGCCCTCGCCGAGTACTCCCACTTTAAACCTTGACCCGTCGGAAGACGGCCACCCGATCTTCGTAGATCGTAGAGAGAAGTTGGAGCTTCTCTCTCTACACTCTCTCTTCTCCTCTCTCACTGTCGGATACCAGCCCTGCCCTAAAAAATGAGCATGTCCCCTTTTTTCCCTCATTCTGTCTATCTTGACTTAAGTTGATAGTGGCTCTTAAAGCTCCACGTGTCACGCGATCCTTGCTCGGATCCGTTCCTACCCCGAAACAATTTATTTTTGATTATGGTTCATGTTCAATTTATTTTAAATGAACTTAACTTGAGTTATTTCCTAACTCCCGATATTCTCATAAAAATATTGTCCTTGGGAGTCACTAGACGCTCGTTACCTCGAAAATCATGAAAAAATCGACTGTTTCGGAATTCAACAAAAATTTTCTAGGTAACTAGATTTTGCGAGACAAATCCAATGGTGAAGTCCATTTCTTCATCTAAGATCTAAGGAAATTTCCAGGCTTCCTTGAACCATTATGGCAATTTATTATTATTATTTTTTTTTTTTTTGCCATTTTTCTGAAAATTTCTAATTTTCTTGGGTTTTACATTCTTCCCCCCTTAAAAAAAAAAATTCATCCCAAAATTCCCACACACATACACCCAATCCCATGCATATGAAACCGTACACAATTACATGCATATAAACTAGTCATTTAATCACCAAACGACTAAATAAATTACCTTCATCCTTAAACAAAAAAGGATAAGTGGCACGCATCGTGTCCTCACATTCCCATGTTGCCTCTTCCACTCCTCGTTGCTACCATAACATCTTCACTAGCCTCACAGTCTTGCATCGCAAAACCTGATACCGGCTATCCATGATAATGCGTCCTGGCCCCTCCTCAAAGGTCCCATTCAGACACATTAAGCTCGCCTAATCCACTACATGAGTCGACTTGAGTGTATTTCCGTGAGCATGGAGACATGGAATACCCGCGGGACACCGATAAACTCGGCAAAGATTGACAACTGATTAATAACCGCGGCCTTACCCCTTTCTAGCATCCCCCGAAGGGTCCGGCGTACTCGCTGATAGCTTCCCGCCACGAACCTCACCTACTCCCTCTCTTAGCCTCACCATCAAGAAGACGTGATCACCTACCAAAATCTGCAGGGCCGACGCCGTCCGGTCAACGTAAATTTCTCTTCTACCACTGAAAGGAGAAGACGATTCAGATCAAATCCACCTTCTCAGGTGTCTCTAATCAAACTGGGACCCATGATGTGCACTCTTCCCACCTTCGTCCAACAACCTGAGATCGACATGGCCTCTCATACAAAGCCCCATAGGTGGGTCAGATATATGCGGATATCACCGATAACCATTGTTGTAGCTTAACCCACTATGGGCAAATGCTCCCTCCCAATTAATTCCTTAAGATCCAGTGACACATGCTCGCAACATGTCCTTCTTAAAACCCGTATAGTCCTCTCCGATCACCATCTGGTCTCAGGGATGAAAAGCAAAGGCGACATCAACCTGTTCCCATGGTTTCTAGAAACTATTCCAAAGTGAGCCACGTGAACTTGGGATCCCTGGCCTCGATACGATGTGAGACTCGGCACTCCATGTAACCCGACACCGAATGTACAACCCGCAGACCAAGATGAAGGTCATCCATTAATCGACTTGAATGTGCCGACTTAGTGAACCAAATTAATTATCACCCACACCACATCATGCTCTCGCAATGTTCATGGCAAGTGAGTCACAATCCATCGATATGTTCCCTCTTCCACCGCTACTCCAATGGCTAGAGTAACTCACCGGGCCTCTGTTATCACTTTACCGCAACACGGCGACATCAGCCAAACAAAATCCCCAACGGTCTCTTCATCTCATTCCACACGGGCGACGAAAATCACAAGACATCTTTTGTGCCACCTAGATGCACAAATCGAGAGCAATGGAACTCCCGAGAATCTCCTCTCAAGTCTCATCAACCGGGGAACCACAACCCGGTCCCCATACCGAAGATCACTACTGGTGAGCTGGCCTAGCCTTCGTCACCCCGCACCTAACCCGCACTCGCGCCCTACGGTGGCAGGCACCACGTCCCGATCCCCGCCCGGACTCAATCACCGTCAATAGGGATGGCATAGCCACTAGATTCCCAAAGCACTCGAGCCTGATCATCGTGATCAGAATCCGAACTACCACACAATCTCGAGCATCTGCCACTCTCTGGAAGCTATACTAGCCGGTACTCCCCGTGACTTCCGACTAAGTGCATCAACCACCACATTTGCTTTACCAAGATAGTAGTGCAATGTGAAATCATAATCCTCTAGAAACTCCATCCACCTATGTAGCCTCATGTTCAGGTCCCGCTGCGTAAAGATATATTTCAGACTTTTGTGGTCTGAGAACACCTCGAATTGCTCACCGTATAGATAGTGGCGTCAAATCTTCAAGGCAAAGACTAAGGCCGCTAACTCCATATTGTGTGTGGGGTAATTCCTCTCGTGATTCTTCAACTGTCAAGAATCGTAAGCCATGACCCTCTCGGACTGCATCAAAACACATCCTAGTCCATCCTTCGAGGCATCACAATACACTGTGTACCTTTGTCCCCTTTCTAGACTATCGCATTAGATTATAAGCCCCTTTAATTCCTAGAAGCCTTCACACAGTCATTCCAGACTGAATTCACCTCCTTCCAGTCAATTTATTACAAAGTGCCTTAATCTAGAGAAGTCCTCAATGAATCTCCAATAATACCCGTCTAGTCCCAAGAAACTGCATATCTCAAAGATTGACTTCGGCCTCTCCCAACTCATAACTGCTTCGACCTTCTCCGAGTCCATTGATACACCCGAATCTGACACTACATGTCCCAAGAATACCGGGTCCTGTGTAGGCTAAGAACCTCCTATCGACATCACAATCAATGACGACTCGGTGTGTTGTCAACCAGTCTATCCCAAGGATAACATCAAACTCTAACAAGTCCATGACCCTCAAGTCCAAATTGAGAAGAATCTTGGAGATCTCTAACTCACAATCCCAACACATCAAATCAACTCTCACCCTAGTCCCTAGGGGAGAACTCACATACAACGACTTTTCTAAGATCTCAACCTCTAAGCCTAATTCTACACATGACGGAAGAATGAAATGAATGCTTATAAAAATTTCAGTCGAATAATATCTCGCTTACGCGAGATAACAAAAACATACCTTGTATAACTGACTGGTCCGTCAACTCAATCTGTGGTACAACAACGTAGATACGTCCTTGGGTCTCTAAAGTCCTGGCCTATGAGCCCTGTCCCTGACCTCGACCTATACTCTAGTCTCTTTGGCCTGTCTGTGCTGTAGAAGGTACTTGCACAACACCCTACGAATGATACTGGTTCCTCCGACCCACACCGGGGAAAGAAGGAACAAACGGTGTTTGTGGGCGTCCTACTAATGACTAGGACTGTGGTGTCCCAACACTCTGGAATCACTACCTTTGGGGGCAATCCCGTCTCAAGTGTCCAGGCTGGTGACAATGATAGCACGCCACGCCCCGTCTCGGCAAGACTCTCGCTTCTAGCCTCAACCTGATAGTTGTGGCCTTACCCTTGAAACCACTGCGGGAGAGAGTCCTCCTCGTCTTCCCGTGCTGGGGAGAAGGTTGACTCTCCTTCCTCTTCCCACTAGCACCCGCATCCCGGATGCTCTTTGTGTCATCAATCTCTCTCTCTATGACCATAGTTGTCCTAACCAAAGAGTCCATATCCTGTAGGAGAAATCCCACAATCTTGCCCTGGATGGACAACTTCATATCATCCTCGAACTTCCTTACCTTGGCCATGTCTATGGCCAAATAATAATCAGAAAAAAGGGCTAACTCTATAAACTTAACCACGTATTCCATCACTGTCATGGCTCCTTGTCTCAACTCTTAGAACTCCCGAGCCTTGGCATGCCTAGCAGATGCCGGGAAGAACTTACTCATTAAGAGTTCTCATAAATCTCCCCATGTCATTGCCTCCAAATCCCTGGAGATCTTAACCTAACTTCACCACACATAGGATTCACCTCTAGTTGAAATTCTTCTAATCTGATCCAGAGCATCGTGAGGTGATCTCCATAGCCTCCAAAACTTTCTCTACTAGTCGGAACCAATGGTCAGCCACCATCGAATCCCCTTATCCCATGAATGTCGGAGGATGATGCGCCTTACCCTTCTGGAGGTTACTCGATCCTCCCTAACCCCCAGCTGCACTAGCATGTGCAATGGTGGTAAATGCAGCTCCCATAGCCACTATAAAGGCCTACTGATCAAAACTAGGTGGTTCTTAGCTAGTGTCCCGTGGACGACCTCTACGTCCCCTTCCTCAACTTGCCATCTACACATGTCAAATAGCAAATTGAGATTTCTTTTTCTTATTTCGTTAGTGGTGCATAACGCCAAACACTAATAAATATCAGTTCTTGGACTATCATGTTCATTTATTTTCCGAGCCCCTAAGGTTATGTTATCTAACCCTAGTGTTCATCCTTTACTATATACCTCCTGTCATGCATATATTTCAAACAATTTGTAAGACAATAAACATCGGTAGTATCGTAGAACACAAAACATAATGCACACCATGCAATGATCTAACCCATGCCCAATGCAACCCTAGGTATTCGCAGCCTAGACTCTTGATATTCTGTTGGAGACGAACTAGTATCAAGACTATACTTACGGATACACACACTCCAAGCCCCTAGGTAATCGTACCTAGGCCTCTATACCAAGCCGTGATGCCCTAAACCCGGGTCGCCGGTGGACGCCCATTTCCTCGTGGTCCGCTTGACAACCCGTCAACCTGTGGAATACTCGTGGATGTCGGGAAACCCGACACCACTCACGAAAATCGGGCAGAGTCTCCTTTGTACCAGGAGCTCTATCCAAGTTACAAAACTTGTCCTAATAATCAACAACGACCATACCGGGTCCATGTGCGAGTAAAAATGGCCACTTGGGCCCATGCATCAATACTCACAAAATTACATCAACTATATACCAATAGTTCAAGCGTTATTACAATACTCTTAACCCAAACATATATCAAAATTTAAATTTTTAATACATGTTCTACAAAACAAATACCAAAGTCACAACCCGACTTTCTTCTAAAACGCGGCCTCTAGTGAGTGTCGTCCTCCCGTACCAAGGTTGATCCTCGACGTGAGCAAAGCCCAAAGAGTGATAATTTCCTACATGGTTACTCCCCACCCAAGTGCACATGTCATGGAAAAACAATCTACACTCAAGTAAATACATGATCCTACTTGAACGTCTACATGCCTAATCCCATGTCTCGAGTCCTCACCACTCCCACACATGCCTAAGCCAAATGCGAGTAAAAATACGCTTTTCAAACAAAAGCTGCTCTGAAAACTTACTACCAAGTTTTGGTAAAATTTATCGACAACCCTCCAAGGCGACCTGTCGATAACCTCCAAACAATCTACGGGCCCTCCGACGCGTGAAATCTGTCGGACAATCTCTCAACACAATTCTCCGAAAAATCTTCATCGAAAATTCTTCTACAAACATTCGCTTGTTTTCTTTCATGTCATGCACTCACACCTAATATTCTAGGCGCCTAGTGCATATGGAATGCATTATGCCAATTCCAAAATATTCATGCTAATATATTTTTCATGTATATATTAACATAATTAATTCACATAATTCATATTATTCAAATTACAACAATAACACCAAAATTAGCTCACATGGGCTAATTAACCAATCAAGCAATTCACTTTGAATCACCCAAACTACACAAAATCACATAACAAAATCACATGAATAGTGAAACCTCCATTGGCATCGTTTCATCGCCACACACAGATTTTCCACTTGGTTCAAATGTTCGAGATCGAATTTACGCTAAATCGCCTTAGAAAATCCTTTGTTCATTCACATGGCTCTAAATTTCAAAGAATACAAGCAGAGAAGACCCTACCTCTTGAGTCATTCTGACCCACCAAATCAGTGTTCACACGCACTCTCGGGCCACAGATCGACTTTGTGAGTTTCTTGTCTGGCCGAGAACCGACATCCGAACGCCGGAAATCTAGATAAGTGTTGAAATCAAGCCCACGTCGCCTCATGCTTGTGCATGTTCTTCCATATTTAGCATTCCTTCTTTCCTTTTTTAACTTTCCGACCACTCCCAAATATACCATCTATATGATTACCCAAATCCAAAGAAGGTGGACCCTGGTTTAATTCACTTTCCTTGTAAGAGAAATTTGTCCTGATATTGTCACTTCCTGCACTATCTCAAATCTGTAAACTATTTTATTTCTATTTTCTTTCATTACAAAAAATAAGAAGGAGACTAGATTCCTCTGTAGTTTTGTCTTCAAATTCTTCATGGTATCGTGAAAGGTGTTTAACTCGTCTCTTCTTCTCCATCTTCATTTATGCCTAAATACTACCCGCCGCTTGTAATGGCTTTTACCAACTCATCCTCCTCTTCTTCCCCGATTGGCTACTCATCTAATTCCTTTTGATTAAACTGGGCCAAAAATCAAAGGTGGAGTGAAGACTCTGTGTGGATTCAATGTTATAAAGCCGTCACTGAGAGAAACTTGTTGAAGATCTATGGAAACTCGGAAGCATATTGGAAGCTACGCCAATCCACTTGAGAAAGAAGGACGAGGTAATCACATGTGGCTGGCGAATCGCTACAAATTGAAGCTACTTTTAACATGGAGCAAATGGATGCTTCGTAACTACTATCTCCTCTTATGCCAATACAATACAACCGGCACATCTTCCAATCGTCATTGTCCGAACCTCGCTCACAAAGGTAATTCTTTAAGCTACTTTTATTGTTGGTAAGAAACATAAAAACCCGATCGTGGACTCGTGAGCATCCGATCATAAGGATCGAGATGCTACAATTTTTTTGTACATATAGCCCATGTCCAAATAATTTAAATACCCCGAATAGCAGATGGTTCACTTTCAAAGTTCACGCAGATCGGGTTCACGAAGTATCAAGTGGATCTTACTCTCAACTCCGCTTCTCCCGTTCCTAACTTGATCAGAATCTATTATCAATTAGTAACCTACCAAGGAAAAGAGGTGTATTACTAATTTTTCATCCACTCACTGTGAATTTCAGGATTTGGATTCGAAGACGATTGGCAATGCTGAGGAATGCTCTGGACTCTACATCCTTAAGGAGCACCACGATCCACAAGAACAACCTCAAATGGTAATCAGGTAATTTTTCTACCATGTCAAAATAACGATAGTGCAATTATGTTGTGGCATTATCATCAGGGTCATCCTAATGTTAAGTATCTCAAGCATTTATTTCATTATTTAATAAAATCCAAAACTCTTCGAGTGTGAAATCAATTATCAAATGTTCGGTCTTTATTTCTATCTAACCCTATAGCCTAGTCCATTCTCAATGATTCATAGCGATATCCTGGGTCCACAAGAATAAAAATGTAAATCCTAAGACTAGTAGTTTGTCTCATTCATAGATGATCACACTAGATTAACGTGGGTATTCCTATGAAAGAAAACCAAATGTGTCAAATTTTCAAAAATTTCTGAAAAATATGATTCACTCCAATTCCAATCAAAATACAAATTCTAAAGTCCGATAATGCTAGGGATTACTCTTAACTCCATTCTAGGAGAATATCTAGCAAAAGAAGGATAGTTCACTAAGTTCATGTGTCGATACCCCCACAACAAACTGAATAGCTGAAAGGAAAAATAGGCATTCATAGAGGTGGCTAGATCGCTAATGTTCTCTTACTTAATGTACCAAAATTATTCCTGGGAAGTCAGTCTCTACTTCAAGAGCCTCTTACAATTCCCATCAATGTGGATGCCGTCTAGGGTACTAAAATTCCAAACACCTTGTCAAACACTCCTTAAATCCTTTCCGACCACTTGTCTCATATCCATCGTCCCACCAAAAATTTTCGGGTGTTCTATTTTTGTTCATATCAATCAACAACATAGAAGTAAACTTGATCCTAGGTCACTCAAGTGCATCTTCTGGCATTTCTCCCGCAAATAAAAAGGGTATAAGTGTTACCTCCCACAAGAAAATTCTACAATTCAATGGATGTCACATTTTTGAAACCTGGGGCCTTACTATCCCAAAATTGATATTCAGGGGAGAATTCAACTCAGAATATCAGCTTGGAACCTGAGTCATCGAGTGAGTCACCCATCACCACTAAAAATCATTTCGATAGAGTCATGTAATCACTCGAAGTTCATTGTTGACTTGTGGGATAATGAGCACATCCAAGAGGAAATGGAGGAAGGAGCAATTTCTCAGCAAACCCATGAGGCTGAGCCGGGTTCTAATCCAAGCAAAATTCCAGGTAGCAATGCTCCTAACTCAGATGGTACTGTTGATTCAGAGTTATATAATGATATTCTTAATATGCCTATAACTTGGAGGAAAGGAGTTAGATCATGACTCAAGATCCCATTGGAAAATTTTATTTCATGATAAGCTATCACCTAATGCTTCGCGTATCCACTTTCAACATCACGTAGATACAAGTTCCCAGATATCTGTGAAGCTTCAAGATCCTATGAAGGCCGCAAATGATGAAGAAGTTCTGCGCCGGCAAAGAATGGTATGTGGAAATTACTGACTCCCGAGAGGTAAGAAACCACTGGGTGTAAGTGGATTTTCACGTGAAAGCATAAGGCGTATGGTAACGTGATGTGCATAAGGCTAGGTTGGTCGCAAAAGGATTCACCCAATCATATGGCATTGACTATCAAGAAACTTTCTTTGCCCATTGCCAAGCTCAACACCTGCTCGTACTTTTATCCTCGCGCCTAATCTCGATTGGTCGCTTCACCAACTTGATAGAAAATGCCTTCCTAATGGTGACTTAGAGGAAGAAGTTTTACATGGACATTCCCGCCGGGCTCGAGACTACATCGAATTTCAATAAGGTTTGCAGACCAAAACTCAGATGGTCTCAAGCAATCTCCTAGGTCTGGTCTGAATCCGCTCACTAAGGTAGTGAAAGCGGTACGGACTGCTCAATGTCAACCGATCACACATCGTTTAGAAACACTCGTAAGGGAAGATGGTCATTATCATTGTATGGACGACATAATTTTGATCGGTAATCATGAAGAGAAAATCGACCTTACTTAAAAATTACCGATAAAGAAATTTCGAGATCGTGTGGACCTTGGAAACCTCAAGTACTTTCTGAATGAGATTGCTGTGTCAAAGAAAGGTATAGCAAACCTCACAACGCAAATATCGCCTGACTTCGCTTCAAATGAAACAGGATGCTAGATGCAAGCTTCATAGAACACCTATGGATTCAATCAGAAACTCAAGAAAGTGATGGAGTCCTCCGCTGGAGAAGGAAGATATCAACGCCTCAGGGGAAACTCATCTATCTTTCTCATATAAGGCCAGACATCTACTTTCTCTCGTTAGTATGGTAAGTCAATTCATGAATAATCCAAACTAAAAAACACATGACTGGTCAGGACTGCATATTGAGGTACCTCAAAATGACACGGAAAGGGTCTCTTCCAAAGAATGCAGCAGATTGAGATTTTTTCAGATGCGATTGGGTAAGTTCAAGTGACTGGATCGAGATCAACTTCAAGGCCGTTTCGTTTGTTCGGGGAATTTGGTTACATGGGCGAAGCAAGAAACAACTCGCAGTAGCCCGTAGTGAAGGCCGAGGCGCACTCCGTACATGGCACAATGTATCCGCGAGGGGAATCCGTTGAACAGGCTGCTAAGAATTACGGGTCCCGCTACATCCCATAAGTGTTATACCGCGACAACCGCCATCAAGATCGCGTAAGAACTGCCCATCATGATCGAATCCAAGCACGCGGGAGATAGGATCACACTTTATCAAGGAAAAGATCAAGAAGGGTTTTTAAAGTCGCCTAATCAACAACCGCCAAACAAATGACATTCCACGAAAAGCCTCTCTCGCCGAAAGTTAACCACTTAAGATCTCAATAAAACTTTCGAATGATCAACATCTGCTACTACTTACGAGGGAGTGTTGAAAATCAAGCCCACGCCGCCTACGCTGGTGCATGTTTCTCTCCATATTTAAGATTCCTCTTCCTTTTTTAACTTTCCCGAATTAATTAACATACCATCTATATGATTACCCAAATCCAGCATATGGACTGGTTTAATCTACTTTCCTTTGTAGAAATTTTGTCCCATGATATTGTCACTTTCCTGCACTATCTCAAATCAGAACTATTTATATTTCCTATTTTCTTTCATTACAAAAATAAGAAGTGAGACTAGATTCCTCTAGAGTTTTTGTCTTCAAATTCTTCAATAAGTCATACTTTCTCTCTCTAGAATCTCAAACCATACCCCACTGAACGTTTTCTTCTAATTTGGAGAAGAAAACTATTCCCATTTTTGTCTTATACTCATTTAACTTTCCAATAATTCCATCCATGTCCCCTTTAAGTTTCGATTTCGGCATTACGTTTGAATCTAGTTTACCCATCTCATCCTCTCACTAATCATGCAACATGTGTCACATGGGTACATGTAGTAGGTGACCTTTGTCACATCACATGTCTCTCACAAGTCGTTTTATCAACACCCGACACCCTGGTACTGAAAATGTGGAAATTTCGATTTGGCTCCCGTAATTCAATGAAATTGATGTGGTAGCTAGATTTCGCGAGACGATTCCAATCCGCGGAAAACTGCTCGCTATCCGGGAGATCTTGGTGAAAATTTTTAACCTGGTTTTCATATAGTCGACAACTCACAACTCCGCTAAGACTCGTGGATGCCCAACCCGAAACCACACCACCGTGTCCCTTTTTTCGGGACTCATAATTTAAGGAAAAACAAACAGAATCTCCTTTGTATAGAGAGCTCTACCCAAAATACAACCTATACAAAAAAAAAACCTGGCGACATGGCCCAATATAATACAATGACCTCATTGGGTCAAACTATAAGTGAAAGTGGCCTAACTGGGCCCACTCATCCACACTATAGAATATAAAGGACTAATTACCATAGTCCTTAAGAGTTTAATTACAACACTCTTACAAATATTACAAATTAGAACAAGGTTGTCCCAAAGTATTTTTACAATTCTTTTTACACAAAATATAAGCTAGAACTAGTTTGTTCCAAGCTTTTTTACAAAAATTAATTACAAGCCACAACCCGCTTTCTTCTATAATCATGCGCCGAAAGGAGCCGCTCACCTACATACTCCCGCATTTGAAAGGGTCCCAAGACTCCGGTGAGCAAAGCCTAGTAGGGTAAACTCTTATAGGGGCTACTCCCCTCCTTAGTGCACATGCAATGTCATGTCTTCATACAATCAAAATATTCAAAGTAAAATCGGAGTTTCCAGCACCGGGAATGCCCAAGCGTTTCATGAATGAAGTGTCACCCACCATGCCTTTAACACGAGTCCTCACCAACTCCCTCACACATGCTTATGCCAAGTGTAAAACTTGTCATTGGTGTTTCACCCAATGAACCTTTATCCAAAACAAAACCTTTTTGTTTTTAAACTCATTGGACATCCTCCGATAAACCGCTTTATTCAAATCCATTAGACAATCTTTGATAAACAAACTTTATTCAAAGCATCGATGGCCTCCCGATAAACATCTTTATTCAAAGCATCGGATACCCGATAAACCACCATAATCAAAGCATTGACAATCTCCGAGCAAACCGCATTCAAAAGCATCGATACCTAATAAAATGTGTTTTATTCAAAGCTATGAATGCACCTGAGACTCCGCTGACGAGTCCAAAGTACCGAGCCTACCACCCACTCACCAAGAATGATGAATTATTATGACCATGCACACACACCCATTTAATGCGATGTCCCCATATGAAATGCAATTATGCCATTCCTGAAGTGCATATATCATGTCATATATATATGATGAGTGCTATATGGACATTTTAAATCACGATATTCATGCATCATTCTTTGACAATCATATCAATTAACATACAATTCCCAAATAAACTACACAATACATGTCAACATATTATACACAAATATATTGAAACCCATGCTCATCACCAATCAAGCAATGACTGCATTATACTCTTCTACGCCTTTAATCAGGACACCATGTTCACAACAAATTTACAACCAAGCTACATGCAATGGCCTAGGTTTATAGACCAACACATCACAAGCCAAAACCACTGTAACAATACAATTTGACTTCACACAATTTCAACCAAGCATACTACCTAATCTGCAATGATATACTACAATCATATACCAACTGTGGCAAAAATCCGGACACAAATCACTAATAAACAATCCTAAGTTGTAGCAAATCTAAAATGGACCATAACTCGAAAGATAGAGGTCCGTCTGGGGTGATTCAAAATCCTAACATCAAGTTCTCATATCGAGCTACAATTTTCTTGAATGATACTAGTCTAAATTATCACTTTTTCCCAACCGAAAATCAGTCCCAAAAATCTGGACAGTAGGTTCGACCAAAATAGGATAGTCTTGGGTTATAGATGTCCAATTTGGGTGATTAAAAAGCCTAACAACAAGTTCTCATATAGAGATACAAATTCCTTACAGGATACTAGTCCAAATTCTCACTTTTTCCCAACCGAAAATCAGTCCCAAAAATCTGGACAATAGGTTCGACTAAAACAAGGCAACTTGTGGCAGTCTTGGAAAACAAACAATAACTTGGGTTATAGATATCCAATTTGGGTGATTCAAAAGCCTAACATCAAGTTATCATATAGGGCTACAATTCCCTTGAAGGATACTAGTCCAAATTCTCCTTTTTTCTAATCGAAAATCAGCCTCAAAAACTAGACATCATATAAGGTCAAAACAAGGCACTATCCCCATAACCCATTATTTTGCCAAACAACCCCTTAGGGAAAAAATAGCCAAACAGCCCCTTAGGGCAATAAAACTCAACTAAACAGCCCCTAGAATGGAAAATAACCAAATTACAAAGAATCCCTACCTCTTGGGCGTGAACAACGACGGAACTAAGTTCGCGAACACTTCGAACCGAAGCTTTAGACTTACAAAACCTTCTGAGCCTTAGCGAGCTTGGAGTTCGGTATCCTGCGTAGCCCTGTGCATTACTCAGGCTTTAAACCTTGACCCGTCGGAAGACGACCACCGGATCTTCGTAGATCGTAGAAAGAAGTTGGAGCTTCTCTCACTGCACTATCTTTTCTCCTCTCTCACTGCTGGATACCAGCCCCAAAAAATGAGCTTTTCCCCTTTTTTTCCTTCTTCTTATCTATCTTGACTTAAGTTGATGGTGAAATATGGCGCCATGTGTCACGATGTCAGCTCGAATCGAACCACACCTCGAAATAATTTATTTTCGGTTTCGGTTCAAGTTCAATATATTTTAAATGAACTTAACATGAGTTATTTCCTAACTCTCGAGATTCTCATAAAAATCTCATCCCTTGGAGTCACTAGATGCCCGTCACCTCAAAAATCGTGAAAAATCCAACTGTCTCGGAATTCAATGAAAATTTTCTAGGTAATTAGATTTCACGAAACGAATCCAAAGATGAAGTTTGTTTAGTCATCTGAGATCTAGAAAATTTTCGGGCTTCCACGAAACCATTACGGCAATTGTGTGTGTGTGTGTATTATTATTATTATTTTGCCATTTTTCTAAAAAATTTCCTAATTTTCTGGGTTTGCCTTCTGTGGTACCAAAATGGAGTAGCAGGTCATAGGTTAAGACTAAAGACTCTAGTTTTAAAATTCTTCTTTCAAAACATGGGTTTCAAAAATTGATTGTTATAAAAATTTTCATTTTCTATAAGAAATATTATAACAGGATCCATGTATGTTAATTATAATTATAGAAAAATTTTAAAATCAAATCCAGTTTCGGCTTATCTTACCCTTTTCCCCACACAAATAATAAAAGATAAAATTAGAACAAAGTAAGAACACAGATAAGTGAAAGAAAAGCTTACTTTGATTAACAAAGAAAGATGTACAAGGTTGGATCTACAAGTTGCAAACTCTCGTATGAATTTCTTTCTCTATTTCTCTCTCTCTCTTTCCACTCCTTATTCCACTCCTATTTTTTCTCATGCCTTTACATATCTCCTACAACTTTCATTTATAGAAAGTTGAGTGACTAAAAAACAAAACTATCAAACTAATTACAATAAGCCATGTAGCTTTACAAGTACAAATAAAAAAAAATTGGTACCTCTATCACTATTCCTATATGGACAAGTGTTATAATATTACTAAACCTATATGGACAAATACTTTTTGTATGGACAAGTGTTTAGTACTTTTACATATGGACATGGACAAGTGTCTTGTACTTGGTACTCTTTACATCAAAGCTTTTGTACAAATGGGTTGAGCTTATCTTTGGTTCTCCAAATTTTTACACGTTTCCTTTTTCTCTTGTTTTCTTTTAAGATGAGGATGAATCTGGTTCTGACTGATCAAACTGCTAAGGGCTGCTTTGCAGAGTTGAATATTGTTGCATGATTTGATTTCATTGTTATCCTTCCATTGCATTCTCCAGATTAGCATAACTCTTAATGGTGCTTTCTATCGATCTTGAAATTTGGAGCCTCTTGGAGTCATTGAGTTTGGATCGTAGTACAACTACAACACCTGCGAAAGGGTGATCGGCGGGTGTGTATTGGAGCTCTGGAGTGCTAAGTCTGTTTCTTTCTTACGAAAAGGAAAGAATTCAACTATTGATGGCATTATCACTACGTACCTTTCTTTGGTGGGATTGCTTGATATTTTTAGTGGATAATCATGATGACTTTCCTTGTTGGATGGTGATACGGTATCTTCCCAATTAGGTAGGGGATCTTCTCTTCCTTATTAACTCAATATTAGAGGATAATTAGAGAGTCGTAATCGTGGGAGAACTTTCTTCTCTTAATGAGTAAATATCAGATCATGAAGGTAGTGTGCTTTCCTTTCTTACGGCTCAATTGGTGGGCAATGGATTATCCATGTCACCAGTTCGGCCCGTTGGGCTTAGTTTCGGCCCTAGGCTCACTCCTTAGGGTGAGCGGGACGTTATCATAGGCGGTCCCCGTGGGGCTCATATAGGCCCAGAGATGCTGACAATTTTAGGGTTATCCTTGGGCACATGTTTGGGCACATGGGTTGATTCTTTAGGCCTTATCGGCGCCCCCTGGCCCATGGCCAAGCGAGCTTAGGTAAGGGGCTGAGTTGTTCTTCAGATCGGCGTGAATTCCATTGGCGAGTGAGGGTTTGTTGATTTAGGCTTGTCTTTGTCAATCATCACGAAGTGGTAATGATGAAGCTATCTTCGTTTCGAGTCCATTTAAATTTGGCGTTTCAGTGTTTCAAAGTACCTCCATAGGTAGTTGAGCTAAGTATTCCTCTTTCTCTGTTTCCCTTGTTCCTTAAACCTCTTTCTTTGTGGTCTCAGATTTTTCTTTCGGAACTTCTTTGATTGTCGATCAGGACTGCTCCTGGTAGTTTTTGTCGTTCTATCTCGCTTGGAGTCATATGCTCCTGGTAGTTTCTATCGTTCTATCTCGCTTGGAGTCGTCTCACTTTCCTAGTTTGGTACATCTTCCTTCTTCTTCCCATGTTTACCTTTTCTTATTCTGGATTCTGTGGGTCCCTAGGGGTCATTGTTTGTCTCTTCCCCCTCAGTTTTTGGCTGGAGTTCTATCGCGTGCCTTTCAGTCGTGTGGAGTTATAGTTACAACTTTAGGGTTATTAGGGTGTGTTTGGCTGAGGTTCCTCATTTTTATCGTTCGTTTGACCTCCTGTCTTTCCCAATCATGCGTACTTCCTCTCGGCCCAATCGTTCTTCTAGTCTGCGCATAGAGGGAAGTTCCACCGATGAACCTTGTTTAGGGTACATAGGTGAAGGGTCGAAGCACGTCCGACCCAACTGTTGTCGTAAGCGTCCCTCGGCGAGACCTCGCCCCACGTGTCTGGAAGGGTAAGAACAAGGTTAGCGAGATCAGTACCACAGCGGTTTATTTATTTGAGGGGCATTGTCGCAGCGTAAGCGATGGGACCTAGTCGGATCGAGCCCTCTTTTAGAAAGGCCTTCACCACTCGCTACAAGCCCCCCTTTGGGGTTCATGTTTGGTTCCCTGATTGTCTCACTTCTTATATCGTCCAAGTGCCGAAGATGGTATGTTTCTTTGAGGTGGCCTTTGAGAACAACCTTCGTTTTCCTCTGCATCCCTTTATCAAAAGTGTCTTGCAGCACTTTTATGTTGTCCATCCGACTCTTTCCCGATTTCTGAGGCGTTACAGTCAATTTCTTGGTTATCTTTAGGGATAAAGGTCTCGGGGTTCCCAATATAGCTTTGCTTCTGGATTTTTTTAGTGTGAAGGAGGCCGCGGAGGGCTTTCATGATCTCGAATGCTGATACCAAGCTAATCATCTCGGATCTTTAGGTCCTCACAGTGCCCCAGGAAGGAACGTTATTATTTCATTGGTGGTCATAAATAGGAGTATAACCCCGTGGATCGACAAGATACGCTTGGCATTCCGACCGTTTAGACTGCCCCTGAGAACCTATGTGAGTTTTTATTTGCGTTAATTGGGTTTAGCCTTCGAAAGTCCTAAGATGTTTCTAACTTTGATTTTGTTATGCGACCTTCAGGTATTCATCCGGATGAGGAGGTGAAGCAGAAGTTGATTAAATGTCGTCCGCGGATGTATTCCAAAATCATTAGGTCGAATATTCCTAGGCCTTCTGGTGCAAAACCTTCTCGACCTCCCAGACCTTCAGGTGTGAAGCTATCTCGACCCTCCACTTTGGGGCCACCCCAATCGTTTGTCATGAAGCCTTCTCGGGAAGAGCTTGAGCCCAGGGTTGAATTTTGGCGAAGAAGAAGCGTGAGCCTTGAGTCCGGAACTACCTCGGGAGGACATCCATGTGGCTCGAGGCAAAGTCCCGAAGTTGGGGGCGTCCTCCTTGCTATCGTCTACTTGGGAGCACAGACCATCGGGGCAATTTGAGGTGAGAGGGTCTTCTACTTGACATCCTACGGTCAGTGTCGGTGATGACATGTCGCGGCTTTCTATTCTCGATCTTGTGTGAGTCCCCTCGGGATGGCCAGAGCCTCTTACAGATATCGTCTTATATCTGTTGGAGCCCTTCATCGCAAGCCGTCGGGGCTTCCTTCGGGCGTCCAGATGAAGGGAGGAGCTTGTTCGATCTGAGAGGGATGAGGACTCACTTGCTCACGAGTGCGAGGCTCATTTGTCGGAGACTATATCGTCACGTCACGGGACTCCCAACCTGAGAGGCCTTTGTTGGGAAGTTATGGCCACATAGCTTCGGGGAGCGGCTACCATGGTCAGACGCCTTTATTTGTTCGTTTGTCGTTGCTCTAGCTATCACGTTAATTTTTATCTCGTTTCTCTGAGATGGCCACCTATATGAAGAGCACAGCGAGGGCGGCCTTGCCAGAGAGCTCTGTTAAACAATGAAGCAAGTGAGCCAGGTCGGCTTCCTAACCTCTGAGGAATGCGACCTTGGGGCTCGGGTGCAGCGCTGAGCAAAGACAGAAGTATCGTCGGACTGCGCACCTGTTGTGAAGACACGGGTTGAAGATAAGGAAATAAGGCTCGGGCTTGAGCTGAAGATTGCGAGAGGATGCGGCCCAGTAGGCGGTCGGGGATGGCTGGTGTGAGACAGTGCACGTGGTCGGGGCAGGCTCACAGCGTGAAGCTATGACAAGCGAAATTCGACGAGAAACTATGGTATGAGCTCAGGTGGAGCGCTTAAGCGAGAATGCCATGGGAAGCCCGGAGATCTTCGAGGAGGCGAGGGCCTTGGTCAGTCAGAAGGAAGGAGTGATCGCCGAGTTGAGAGACGAGGCCTGTACCTTGTGGGCCTCCGGGTGTCTCGCCTTTCGTTGCAAGGCTACTAAGGTTTTCCGGGTTTAGATTCAGCTCTAGTTCATGTAGGGGCGGAGAGGGTGGCTTGACGATGAAGCGGACCTCATGGTGCTCTCAGATGCCCCCAACTCTGTTCCTCTCCCTAGTGGACCTGAGGTTGAGACTCCTGCGGAGGCCGGCTCTCCTACCTCGGTTATTGGTACTTCACCCTTTGACGTACATGCTGCTCAGAGCCCTGATTCAGGCGTCTAGGCTTTTTCCTTGTAGTCTCTGCTTATTTTGTTAACTTTGAGGCTTTGAGCCTTGGATTTTTGTAAGGCTGACCCTGATTTTTGTCGATCTGTTGATGTTTGCCTTTACACCCTTTGAACCTTTCGTCTTTTTATTATCTTAGTTTACAACCTAGGCTGTGCGATTTCTGGGCTATTCAGCTCTTTTAATAACTGAGCTTCTTCACACTGAGCGTCTGAGCTACGTGGCTCTTAACAAACCAGGCTACTTGGCTCTTAACGAACTGAACTGAGCTATTGGGCTCTTGCCTAACTAAGCTTTGTGTCTCTTTGATATCCAAGCTCCTTGCTCATTGTCAAACTGAGCTACTAGGCTCTTACCGAACTAAGCTTCATGACTCTTTCGAAGTCTGAGCTACGTGACTCTTTAAAAGTCTGAGCTACATGCTCTTTGTCGGGTGTGCCCTCTTGGGCTCTTCTGGGCGGG
Source organism: Tetrastigma voinierianum (assembly GCA_016808115.1). NCBI lineage: Eukaryota > Viridiplantae > Streptophyta > Magnoliopsida > Vitales > Vitaceae > Tetrastigma > Tetrastigma voinierianum. The sequence goes on along the minus strand of JAEQBH010004365.1, from coordinate 44,602 downwards.
CAGTGCCTCTTTGAAGTCGGGCTACGTGCTTTGTCGAGGCCCGGGCTACTAGGCTCTCACCAAACTGATCTTTGTGATTCTTTCCGAACTAAGCTCCTTGCTCTTTGTCGAGGCGCACTGAATCTTCAGAACTAAACCGTGGCTCTTTCAAAGTCTAAACTCGCTGGCTCTTTCGAGTCTAAACCAGTGTCTTTATCTGGTGACTACCTAGGCTCTCCACTTAGGGCGAGCCTGGCTCTTTCAGGCTGAGCTCCTTGCTTTTTGTTGAGCGAGCTACTAGGCTCTTCTGGCCCAGGCTTCGTGGCTCTTTCAGTTTAATTTCGTGGCTCTTTGGCGAAACTACGATGGCTTTTTAGTCCCAGGCTGTGCTCTTTATCGGCCCGAGATGCCCAGGCTCTTCTGAAATTTGAGCTTCGTGGCTCTTTGAGTTGAGCTACATGGCTCTCTCGAGTCCCTGTTTACATGCTCTTTGTCAAAACTGACCTGTGGGCTCTCTTCAGACTGGGCTTCATGGCTCTTTCGGCCAGGCTCCTTGCTCTGTCGAACTAAGCTACATGGCTCTGACTTACTTGACTCTTCCAGGAGATCAAGGTTTAGGAGGAGAGTCTCTCAGTGCAGAAGCTTGCAAGCAACCTGGGCGACGACTGACCTCGACCAAGACTCTTGCCTCGGTGCAATGTCACCAAAATGACGAGGTTTCAGAGTTGCGAGGACTTCGCCCATAGTACCTCTAAGGGTATTCTACCCATTTTCACTTTTAGGTTTCCAACAGCCTTCAATCTTTGTAGGAGTCCTTATAGTGGCCTTGTCAGTTAGGCTACTTGAATGGCGAGGATAAGTAATTCTTGATCCGAGCTCAGCGCAAAAGTTATTGAATTTCTGGTTGTCGAACTGTTTTCCATTATCCTATATCAGGGCTTTCGAGATCCACGAACCCTCTAGTCTGGATGGCAAACAAAGTTGGGCACCTTTTGCTCAGTGATTGTTACTGATTATACGCCTACGCCCATTTAGTGAGTAGTCCACTCCTATAATGGCGAATTTGCATTGACCTCTTCTAATGGGCAAGGGCCCGATAATGTCTAATCCCCACTACTGAAAAGGCTAGGGGCTTATGATCGAGGTCAGTGGCTCAGCTAGGAGATGGGAGATCTTGGCATGCTTTTGGCAGATTTTGCACTTTCTGACTAGTTTTGTGACGTCTTTGAGCATTGTGGAGCGATAATACCCGCGCAGTTGCGCAAGGCAGGAGCTCGATATGGTTTGCCCACGGATGCCCCTCGTGCCTCTCTGAAATGCATTAGTTGGCATCTTCCTTTCCTATGCATTTGAGGAAGTGCGGGAAAATTTTTGTTTATAAAGGGTCCATGAAAGAGCGAATCTAGCTAACCTTGCTCTTAGTTTAGATGCCTCCTTCGGATCACTTGGTAATATCCCGTCAACGGATAGTCCCAGATGGGATCCATCCAGCTCAGTGCCGTCATTACTAGGAGGACCTCGTCGCTGTTGACGTCTATTGAAGGTTCCATGGGGGTGCTTCATTTGGTACAGATGCATCCGAGTCAACTGCTGCGGCCGTTGCTAGCTTAGCCGGGCGTTCGCGAGTAGTCTCAGTTCATGAGATGTGTCTAGCTTTGAACCCAGGTACAAATTTTTTGAGCAACTCGCGCACCTTCTTGAGATAATGAGGATCATCTTTTCGCCTTTAAACCATTAGCCATCACCTGCCTTTACCACCCAGTGAATCATTGCGTACTTCTAGTTGATCAGCCTCCATGAAGTGGGCAAGGTTAAGTCCAGCAATGATAGCTTCATATTGACGGATTGGAGGCACGGAATCAGTCTAGCGTATATTCCACGTCGATCCCATCGGGAGAGTCAGTGTGCACCACTTCCTTGAGCATTGTGTCTAATGACCTCGAATGGGGAGGTCGGACGCGAGCTAGGTGGCTTCGGTAGGTTCTGTCAAGGTGAATTCCACGATAAAATCTGCTAAAACCTGTCCTTTGATCATAGTTCTTGGCTTGTACCTAATGTAGAGACTCACTTTCGGCTCTGCTTGATGTTGCGGTCTTCTGAGGTTTCTGGTCTATGCAGTATTTGCTTCATTAGGTGTTCTGTCGGAATCTCGATGGTGTGTGCTTAGAAGTATGGCCGAAGTCTTCTGGCGGTGGTCACCAACGCTAGAACTAGCTTTTCCATCTTCGGATACCTTTCCTCTGCTCCTCTAAGAGCTCGGCTGCAATAATAAACCGGTTGTTGCATTCTATCCCGTTTTCTTACCAAGGCAGCACTAGTCGAGAAATCGAAAACGGCTAAGTAGAGCGTAAGCAGTTCTCCCTCGGAGGGGCTTACTAGAATAGGGGAGAGCTCAAGTAGGTTTTCAGCTCTGCGAACGCCTCTTCACAGTGGGCATCCCATTGGAAGGCCTTTTTCACAACTTGAAAGAAGGGCTGACACTTGTCCGCTGAATCACGGACGCAGCGACTCAGCGCAGCTATTCTCTCGGTCAGGCGTTGAACTTCTTTAGTGTTTGAGGGCGATCGCATGTCGAGCACGGCTCTTATTTTCTCTGGATTTGCCTCTATTCCATGGTTATTAACTATGAAGCCCAAGAACTTCTCTACAGAGACTCCGAAAGCACACTTAGTTGGGTTCAACTTCATCTTGTAGTCCTTCGAGGACTGGAATGGTCGATTTCGGTGGTCCGTGGAGCTCGGCCCGGCAACGGCATGTGGAGTCTATGTATACTTCCATGGATGCTCACGATTTGTTTTAGAACATTCTATTTACCCGACCTTTGATAGGTGGCTGGCGTTCTTGACCCCAGGCGACACGATAACAATCGTTCCACAGATCATGAATGAGGTCTTCTCTTGGTTGTTGGGGTCCATTCTAATCTAATTATAGCCGGCGATGAGGCTTGTGACGGCCGTGGCGTCCACTATGAGGTCGGTCGGGGCGGGGAAAGTTGTCTTTCGAGCTGGCCGGTTAACATCAGTAAAATCAATGCGAGTCGTCATTTTGCCATTCGCCTTCTTGTGAGAACACATTAGCCAACTTGATGAGAGTAATCTACTTCTCGGATGCTTCGGGCTTGGAGGTTTGCAGAGCATCTTCGTTGCTCACCTTACGCCTTTACGGCGAAGCTATTCTCTTGTTTGTGAGTTTGAAGAGGCGACATTGATTTGTGGGTTGATAGCTATTTGGTCGATTCCCCCCATGTCCTCTTGCTTCCAAGCGAATACGTCCACATTTTATTTTAAGAAGCGGATGAGAAGGTCTTTGACTTCTTCGGCTTGCTTGGATTTGATTTAGGCGGGTGTTCGAATTTGGTCATCAAGTTGTCTTTGGTTCGGCTCTTCGAGGTTTGGTCGGGGCGTCGATTCGTCTCTCATGTCGATCTCATCCACGTGGACGTTGTCAACGCTTTTGTTTCATTGACCCCAAGTAGCACTCCCTGGCTATCCATTGGTCTCCTCGAGCCTTCCTTACCCCATTCTCCATAGGGAATTTGGTAACCATATGATAGGCGGAAGGGATGGCCCTTATGGCATTGAGGGAAGGCCTGCCCAGTAACATGTTGTATGCCGATGGGGCCTCAATTATGAGGAATTTTATCATCGTTGTGGCCTGGCATGGGGGGTCTCCTAGAGTGAGTACCAGTTGTACTGACCTCAGGGGCAGTACTTTCTCTCTGAAGAATCCCCTTAAGTGGGCGTTTACCGGTTCCAGCTTCTCTCTTCCAATGCCCATTTTGTCAAATTCCGATGCAAAGATGATGTCGGTCGAGCTCCTGTTATCGATCAGGACCCTGTGAACTATTTTATTGGCTACGACGGCCCTTATTACTAGTGGGTCACCATAGGGATGTTGGCAGCCTTCCATGTAACACCCCGAAATATACCCTAGCAGTTTTCGGACATGTTTAGGGTATAATAAAAGTAAAAGTATATTTATCAGGAACTGAATAATGATAACTTGGAGTTAATACAACAATTGAGTAAATTACTAGGTACCAATTCATGACCCAAGAGGTCATAATATAATAAGTTCATATGTCAAAGTAGAGTTTTGATAAAATTGAATAGAATAAAATGAAAGGAGGACCAAGAGTAATAAAGAAGATATTAGAATAAAATAAGGAAGAAAAATTGTGGAAGAGACAAGTGGCTTGAAGGAAAGAGGGAGGAAGTTTCCTCCTTGGAAAGTGAAATAAAAAGGGGATAAGATCAAATAAGGAGAAGACCAAAAAGAAATATCTCATTTTGGTCTTAGAGAGAGAAGAGAGCAAAAACGGAAGAAGAAAAGAAGGAAAAAGGAAAGAGAAGATCACAGGTATGGGTATGAATATTTGTATGAATACACATGTCTTAGGGTGTATGGAACTACTAAATTTGAATATGGATACATGTCTTGGGTTTGAAACTCCCAGTCATTTCTTGTTAGGATTAAAAGTTGAGCAAAGCTCTAAGGATCCTAGATATGTGTTTTAGGAAGGGTCTAGTTGCAGGTTGAACCAAGAAAATTCCCTATTTTTAATCATATGCAGTAGCCGGACCTTAGAACTAGTTTTTAGGTCAGAAATAAAGAGAATTTGGCAGTACGTCCTTCTGAGAAATTGTAGCCACGTCCGTGAACTTGATGTTAGGCTTTTGAATTTCTCAATTAGGATCCCTGTGAACCCAAGTATGTGCTGCTCTGAACAGTCAAATGGTGGTCCAGCCATAGAGTCGTCAAATGGGGTCGACGGACCTCGTCTGCTGACTCAACTCGCCATCACGAGAGCTCAACTCATCATCACGAGGCTTAGCTCGTCACGAAGGCTTCCGGCTCGTCTGTGAGCTGGGCTCGTCACTTCGATGCGACTCGTCGGTCGGGGTCAGCTCGTCCGAGGCGGCTGCGCGCGACCTCCAACGGAGGTCGCATATCTCTTCGTTTAGAACTCAGATTTGGGTGTTCTTGGACTCTATAGAAAGCCCATTGAGTCAAGAATCCATCCATATGCCTAAGGAGGATATTTGATGTCAGACCAAGGTGTTAGACTGAGCTCGTCATTTCAGTGCAGCTCGTCAATTTAGGTCGACTCGTCGGGTATTGTGCGCGACATCCAACCCCGAGGAAGGTCATATCTCGCCGTTTGAACTCCGATTTGGGTGTTCTAGGACTCTATGGAAAGCCCATTGAGTCAAGAATACATTCATATACCTTAGGAAGATATTAGATGTCAGACTGAGGTGTTAGACTGAGCTCGTCACTTCAGTGCAGCTCGTCAGTCCAGGTCAGCTCGTCAAGACTAACTGCGCATGACCTCCAACTTCGGAAGGTCATATCTCCTTCGTTTGAACTCCGATTTGGGTGTTCTTGGACTCTATGGAAATCCCATTGAGTCAAGAATCCATCCATATGCCTGAGGAAGATATTAGATGTCAGACCAGGTGTTAGAGATAGGCTCGTCGCGATTACGGCTCGTCGATCCAGTGTCGGCTCGTCGAGACTAAAGCTGCGCGCTGACCTCGACTTAGAAGGTCATATCTCCTTCGTTTGAACTCCGATTTGGGTGTTCTTGGACTCTATGGAAAGCCCATTGAGTCAAGAATCCATCCATATGTTTGAAGAAGATATTAGACGTCAGACCAAGGTGTTAGACTGAGCTCGTCACTTCAGTGTAGCTCATCAGTCCAGGTCAGCTCGTCAAGGCCCATTTGCGCATGACCTCCAGCCGGAAGGTCATATCTCCTTCATTTGAACCTTTCCAGATTTGGGTGTTCTTGGACTCTATGGAAAGCCCATTGAGTCAAGAATACATTCATATGCCTGAGGAAGATATTAGACGTCAGACCGAGGTGTTAGACTGAGCCCGTCACTTCAGTGCAGCTCGTCAGTCCAGGTCAGCTCGTCAAGACTAACTGCGCATGACCTCCAACTTTGGAAGGTCATATCTCCTTTGTTTGAACTCCGATTTGGGTGTTCTTGGACTCTATGGAAAGCCCATTGAGTCAAGTCCATCCATATACCTGAGAAAGATATTAGACGTCAGACTGAGGTGTTGAATGGGCTCGTCACTTCAGTGCAGCTCGTCGGTCGAGTCAGCTCGTCGAGGCGACTGTGCATGACCTCTCGACCGGAAGGTCATATCTCCTTCGTTTGAACTCCGATTTGGGTGTTCTTGGACTCTATGGAAAGCCCATTGAGTCAAGAATCCATCCATATTCCTGAGGAAGATATTAGATGTCAGACTGAGGTGTTAGACTGAGCTCGTCACTTCAGTGCAGCTCGTGTCCGATCCCGAGTCAGCTCATCCCGAGACTATGCATGACCTCCAACTTCGGAAGGTCATATCTTCTTCGTTTGAACTCCGATTTGGGTGTTCTTGGACTCTATGGAAAGCCCATTGAGTCAAGAATCCATTCATATGCCTGAGGAAGATATTAGAAGTCAGACTAAGGTGTTAGACTGAGCTCGTCACTTCAGTGCAGCTCGTCAGTCCAGGTCAGCTCGTCAAGACAGACTGCGCATGACCTCCAACGAGTCATATCTCCTTCGTTTGAACTCCGATTTGGGTGTTCTTGGACTCTATGGAAAGCCCATTGAGTCAAGAATACGTGATATGCCTGAGGAAAATAGAGAATATGTTTGACCGAGGTGATAGACCAAGTTTACGAGTCCAGCTCGAAGCTCGTCGGTTCGGGTCTGACTCATCCCAGGATTTGACTATGCATGACCTCCAACTTGGAGGTCATGCTCCTTAAAGTCGAACTCCGATTCGAGGTGTTCTTAGACTCTATGGAAAGCCCATTGAGTGAGAATACAGCCACATACATAATATGATAAAGTAGAACTCATATTGATTAAGAAATAAGGAAAAAATGCTTGAATCTGACGAGAACTAATAACATAAGTAGATTGATATGTAAAGGAATATAGAAGAAAAAATAAAATGATAAGATTCGGGAGAAAGAGTATAATTGTATGAGCGCTAAGGCCCAGGATATGGAATGACAAGACATATATGATCAGTGCTTCGGCACTCCTGCTAGTGCTACGGCACTTCTATCCGTGGCGACGCATTACGCCAAGAGTAGTGCTTTAGCACGTATATGTCGATTATACGCACTCTGCTAGATGTTCTACAGCCACATTACGTGTAGGCGGGCACGTCTACATTGCAATACCGTCTTGGCACATTCAGGTATATGAATTAGAGTCACGTTCATTCCTTATCTCAGGTCCCGAAACAAGCGAATATTTATACGTGTGTGTCACGAATAAGAAAGGATAAAGGTAATAGTTTGGACATGAAGGTACCTAAGGGTATTTAAGAAGAAGTCTAGGTTCTGCACTCCTATGGGAGATAGAACAGTTTGATAAAACACAAGTAAAACGTACAAGTATAGAAATGTATAGGTATATGTCTTAAGATAGGATAGTATAATAAAGTACACGAATGATAAGCATATATGAATATAAGAATGAGTAAATGCATGCATGATAAAACTATAGGAATATATGTATTATAGAGAAATATGATAGCCATAATATGAAGCTCTGAGATATGAGAGCGAATATAGATTTAAAGAAATGATAATTATAAATTATAATATGATTTAATAGAAACTAAGGGAATGGTTTGTTCTACTTGCTCATGACCTCGTTTCAAGTTTTTGCATGTTTGTTCTAAAAGCATATTAATTTGATTTAATTGATTTGATTTAATTGATTTGAGAAAAGTGATTGTGAAATGTTTGCATATAAAAATTGCAGGATTATTGAAAATAAACTATTTATACAAGCGTACATATTGTACTATATTTTGCTATAAAGGATTTGAATGCCCTTAATAGAATGTTAACCGTTTATTTCGCATTAAGGATAGATTGGTATACCATTAGAGATTGAATATGCGATCTGCGAACTATTGTATTGATGTGTCACTCCGTCCCGACCAGCGAGTTCATTATCAGTAATGTTCATATTTGATGTTTATAACCGGTCGGTGGCCAGTGGAGACCGTGCGTGTTATAAAACCCGTTTAAATCTTAGAGCTGCATTGTGGTAGTCAGCGGTGACTGATATCTGTATATCGAAGACGCATAGGTTAAATTCGTTAGGGCATAGCAGATTGATTTGCATAAGCGAATTGATTTGCACAATTGATTGAATTAACGAAGCGAGGCTGGGTTGAGCATAATTAATTGATTTGAGATCGCGAAATGTGAAAATGAAAGTGTATTTTTGGGATGATCAATGAACCATGACTAATTGTATAAAACAAGTATATGTATCGTATTATATTGATCATCCATAATAGTTGAAGGTTTTGGTGTTAAATTGCATAATGTGATGTAGTATGTGAATAATCTGTAATCCACAGTATATGATAAATTACATGAAAAATAGAGGCATAACAAATGGTATATAGTATAACCATGAAAGTAATATATGTATAAAGAATGTGTATGCACATAATAAGAGGATATGTAATATGAACCATTAGAAGATAATAGACCAAATGATAGAAGTACTAGAATAAGAAATATATGATATGAATATATGATAGACATACTAAATGAATAGAGGAACATATTATGAACCTACGATAGAAATGCATATGTGCTAAGAGCGATAGAGATAAGTAAAGATAATACAAAGCACTAGAATACAGGTAAAAGTATAGATAGGAGATATGTCAAAGGCAGAGAGAACATGTGACATGTGATAGTAATGTAAAGATGATAAGTAATATAAGTTATATGCATATGTATAAGCTTGAAGCTGTCGCATAGGTGGTTGTCCCGTACTTATGTTCCCGTAGCGTAAAGCTTAGCCGCGGGTGTTCGATCCGTGTAGGTACGAAGCTGAAGACAAGGATAGGGACGGGGACATCCCATCGGTGACGGACGAGTTCGGAGATAGGTGCTCAAACCTTTGCCACTTGATCTACGATGTTTTGTAGAAAAGAAAAAAATGTACATGTATAAGTAAGTGGGACTCAGTATATGTATATAGATGTTGAGGGACACCACTCCGGTGGTAATTCTTTTATATATGGAAATGATTTTGTTATTACAAGAATTGTTTTGTATAACTCCACAGTACAAGTTCGACTACGAGGAAAGAACAGGTCATGGAGTCCCGGTGTAGTCTTGCGGGACTGGTTCGGATCCATGAATTCGGGTCGGATCGGGGATGGGGCGTGACATTCAGTCGTCAGGAAGGTTATAGTGGTGTCGGTACCGCGGAGCTTGGATACGGCTGTACCTCCCCAGTGTCTCCTTTGATCACGAGCTACGTGGGGTGGGCTTTCCTAGCGAGTGGATTCCCCCGCCTCCGTGAATCCCGGAAATCTGCTTGATCTCTCGGGTTCTTGATCTTTGGTAAATTTATTCGGTGGTGGAGGAAGTGCAGTTTCGATCTTGGGAGCCACGTAATGGCGAAGATCCGCGTCGGATCAGAGATTCGATTTCTTTTAAGCGGCAGTCATGCATTCAGTGCCCATGATCTCTATGGAAATCGCAGTACTTGGTCATGTCTCTTTTAGCTAGGTTCGTCTTCATTTGAGATGACCATCTTAAAAACTTCTCATGCTGCACCTCGTATAGGACTTGAGACACCGAGGCCATCAGGGGGTTGAATTGCTGAGGTGGGTACTACGGTTGAAGCTCGGGCTGGGGCGGACCCAAGCGGTCCCTGACGTTACCTCTTCTCTTTGGAGATCGATCTCTGTCTTCCCTGCCCCTACATGGAGATTTGTCTTGGTCTCTTCATCTCTTTGGAGAAGCTACGATAAAACTTTTATTGTCCTTGCTTTTCTCCTTTCTCGCGAAAGAGCTTCCCCGCTTAGACATAAGGGCCTCTTCGCCGTTGATGTATTTTTCTGCTTTGGCGAGCACCTCGGCCATGGTTGCCTAAGGGTTCTTCGAGATGGAGAACATTAGGTCTTTGGACTGTATGCCTAGCCCGGCTATAAAGGCGGTGATGGCGAACTTTTCATCCGAGATGTCTACCCTTAATGATTTCGAGTTGAACCTCCTGAGCGTAGGACCTCGAGAACTTTCTTAAGGGCCTTGCTTTCACGGTCAGCGGTGGTAACGACTTTAGAGTGTCGGGCTTGATGAAGTGGAACACGAAAGCGATGGGTGATTCCTTGAAGGATGAGATCGAGGGTGGCAGAACTCTGATGAACCAATGCCAAAGTAGGGCCCATAAGTGTGATGCGAGCTGCGCATCTCTTGGGGTCTTAGTATCCATGGCGCATACGGTTCTTGTAGGTGTTGAGGTGGTCTCACGAGATGCTAGTTAAGTCGAAAGCTTCGATCTATGACATTCGAACCGTTGGGAGAGAGTCTGATACCTCGGTTTGTGAGCAGGGTTACGTTCTTTATGCAGGCATCCATGGAGACTAGGGCTCGTGCTTTTACAAACTGCTCATGTGGGTGAGCTCTTGTTGGATGTCTTGGGCGGGTTGCTCTAGAATTAGCTCCTCTATACTCTTTGACCGGGGGTTGGCTAATGTCACACCTCAGTCGTCCCTTTGACATTCCCTCATTGGGCAGTCTCGAGGGGTATGTAGGGATCATGCCCCCTGGTTCAGCTATTTTCTCCTCCTCCGTTAACGTCTTGGGGGGTCCTGAGGTGATGCTGCTCCTCCTGTGGAATGGTATTGCGGCCTTCATGGGCCTTTTATGATTCTTGTGGTGTTGCACAATACGTTGAGTTCATGACTCCGCATGAGCCAATTGATGAGGCGGAGTGCCTCCGTCCTCCATTTGCTAACGCGAAGAGCTCGGAGCGTCTCTCGGTACGTCAAGCGTCAGCGTCGTCCTGTTGGTCTTATCCTTAGGGGTTGGTGTGACTCCACCTTTCATGTTTAGTCGATACCATCGATACTATCAACATCGAAACCAAGCTATTTAAAGGAACGCTATTCCTGCCAAACGGCGCTGAACTGATGGTGCTTTTCTATCAATACCGGGCCGGAGCCTGAAGTCGTTGAGCTGGGTTTGTTGGCCGATCACATACAACCTACAACCCAGACCAAAGGTGATTCGAGGTGTCTCACCTACGGCTCCGAATCCTCGCGATACCATGCTCCCACTTAACCGGGAGTAGATCAAATGTCATCCACGGCACTGCGACAACCGATCTAGATAAGGTTGGAACACCCTATGCATGAGGTCCATGAATGTTCGCCGGGTGCATTCAGCCAATCCAAAGGGCATCACCGTGGAACCAAAGTGCCCATAACGTGTCCTAAAAACACTATCTTGTGATATTCAGATCCCTAACCCTCACCGCATGGGTAACCAAGCATAAGGTCTATCTCGAGTAGACTCATCCTTCAACCGATCAAACAACCATCAATCTCGCAATGGGTACCGATTCTTGATCGTAACCCTATTCAATCGCTCGTAATCAATGCATCACGAAGGGTCTGCCCTTCTTCTTCGCAATAACCGAAAGCGCCCCACAGCGGCGTTTCGCTTGACGAACCCCTTGTCCAAAGAGTTCCCGTAGTTGGACTCAGTTCCCCGTGAACTCAACCGGTGCCATCCTATGCGCAGTCATAGAGATACGACGCATTGTGGTGTAACTCGATACAGGTCTACAACCCTACTTCCGAGGTAATCCCGTAGCTCATCCGAAGATCCACATACTCGCATACTACCTGAGGTAGAGCTAAGTCCGGTCTCTCCTCGTTCTCTAGGGTAAGGCTCACTAGCCAACCTGCTAACTGTCCCTCGACACCCGGGACCTCGTATACCGGCCTAGAGAAAATGTCATGCTTGTCTCCCCGAAATACCACACGAGTACCGCCTCGCTGCAGTGTGTGCTGTAACCCTCTTACGCCACAATCGATAACTACTCAGAATCACAAACAATCCATCCTCAGGATGACATCGAACTCTGACATGTCCATGATCCTCAGGTCCACTATGAGTAGAGTCCCCGAGATCTCCAACTCGCAACCTCGACATATCATCCTTATCCTCGCCCTAATCCCTAGGGGAGAACTCACATACAGAGGCTCCTCCAAGGTCTCAACCTCTAAGCCCAAGTCATTGCCTCTAGGTCTCTAGAGGTCTTTGCACAGTTCCACCATACTTGGGCCTCGCCCTCTAGCTGGAACGCTAACTATCTATCTCCGGGTCGTGTCGAGGTGACTTCCATAACCTCAACACCTTCTCAACCTCGCATGAACCAATGCTCTACCACCATCGGATCCCCTCCCGTGAATGCCTGAGATGATGCGCCCTAAAACCTCCTGGGAGGCTACCCTGACCTCCCCCGACCACCGCTATACCGTACCAGGCATAGTCGCCGGCCGCAAATACCTATAGCCTCACAGCCGCCCATCGATCAAATACCGGTGGGTCGGTCAAATGTCGGTGGTGCTTCGACCAAGACTTGACGCCCTCTACGTCCTCGTCCTCAACTAGCCATCTCACATTTCAAATGGCAGTTAAATACAATGTAGTATCTCTAACGCATAAACACAAATTTCAGACACTATTCATAATGTATCACGCTCATATACTATGTCCCTACATTTATATGCAATGCGAGACAATTTAACTTAACATATCGTATCATTTTTATCCACAAAAATTTTATTTTCGAAAATTTCATTTTTTTTCCAAAATTTTGTCTCATTTTATTTGATTTTATTTTATTTTATTAAAAAAAATTCTCATTTTATTCTGAACCATTTTGTCCAAAAAAAAAAAAAATTCAACCTTTTGTTCTACACTACACCTGTTTAACCTAAAATTTATTAAAATTTTTTTATTTCATTATCTATCAACCAAATAAATTTATTCAAATTTATTTCATTTATTTTCTTGTTCCAAGCATACACTGTAAACTCCTTAAAAATTTTCCAACACACCAAGTGCTAATTCTCATACCTAAGTAATTCATTAATAACACATACCAATTCATGTTATGCACACTCATTCAATAATAACAATTCATCAATTCACATGATCACACACAAACACACATGCAAGGTTCAAGTTTTGTCCTCGCGTCTTCCTGTAATCTCAAACCTAAACCCAACATCGAGCCACACACCAAGTGGTGATGTTCCATACCGACCATGGCCTAAGCCCAAATTCCTCAATCCCTAGGTTTTCACATACCTAAGTTCCACATTCTAAGACCGTACTAATTCGAGTCCCCAAGCCCTAGGTAGTCGATACCTAGGCTCGATACCTGCCGTGACGCCCCAAACTCCGAGTCCTGACTACCACAACCCACGGAATACCGTGAATGCCGGGTAATCCAACACTATTCATAGAAAATCTAGCGTAGTCCCTTTGTATGGGGAGCTCTACTCCACCACAAACCCGTCCCAAACAATCAATATAATCCAATAATATGAGTACAAATGGCCACTTGGGCCCATATACCAATGCTCATCAAAACACACTAACTATATACCATAGTTTCAAGAGTTAATAATTTACTTTATACAACATATATTAAAAGTTTAAACATTCTAATACATGTATCCAACTAAAAACCAAAGCCAATAACCCGACTCTTTCTAAAATCGGTCTCTAAGAAGAGCCGTCTTCTCGAGCGCCCGCACTAAAAATGTTCCTCGATTGCAGGAGTTTATCGCCCAATGGAATCACCCTAAATGTGGTTACTCCCACCCATGGGCATATGCAATGCTCCAGCAAACACATTCAAGCAAATTCGTGATCCTATCAATTAAATCAATAACTCCATGTCCAGTCTCAAATTTAATTTCCTCACACTTGCATAAGCTTTTTTAAGGAGAAACATTATTTTCAAAACAAAGGTATTTGTTTTTAATCGTAGACAACCCCTCCCGATATAAGTAGTGGACCAACTCCCATTATGTATTTAGTGGACAACCGGGAATATATCAATTGGCCGACTCTGACGATTGATATTTTATATGGACTACCCTCCGATATTATAATAGACACACTCCGATAAATATTATTATTAGTCAACCCTCCGAAACAATTTTCTTAATAAATCACCTCAAGCACTCACTCCTATTGTTCTAGGGTGCCCCAGTGCATATGGAATGCATGATGCCAATTCCAATATAATTTATATAACACATGCAAATATATATAACATAATATACATTTACATAATTTAATCACACAAACATGTTATGCAATTTCACAATCCATTCCACCAAAAATTAGCTAACATGGGCTAATTAACAAACACGAGTAATTCAATTTGAATTACTCAACCAAACACATTTTCTCACAATTTATTTCGTGAACACTATTCACATGAACAATGAAATCCCTTGGTTATCACTACGCGATCACTAAACATCGGTTCCACTTCATGAACTCCGAATTCCATGGCCATTTCCTACTACACATCATACACAATTTATTTATAATTTATGAAATAAACATCCAAACAGCTCCCAACATAGTCACGACTCAGATAATTTGGGTTTCAAATTATAACAATTCTGCTCGTTTTGCACCGATCAAACGGTCGCTCATGCCTCAAACCAACCCCGAACATCAACAAAGCTCTGAATCAAGAGTAAAACAAGTAGATGAAACTCCTACCTCACGGAGTTTGTCAAAACTCCCACAAAACCGAACCCCGCTGTTCCCTCAAAAAGGCCAGAACAGCTGGCTTGTCCCAAAGAATTCCGACGGTCGGATCTCCCGGAATCTTAGAGAGAAGTTGCTCTCTCTCTAAAAAAATCACAAAACTCCACTTACTGCATCTGTTTTTCCCTCCAGCACGTTTTTGGTTCTCATTTTAAAGGTAGGAGATGACACTATGCGGTATTTTGTCATATTATCATTTAAACAAATTAAATAATGTCATCTATGTCCCTAAGCTTGGATTTTTTTTACATTTGGCACTATCTCGGCCGTCCATTTCCATCATTTATTTACTCATATAACATGTGTCACATGAGTACATGTTATAAGTGACTTTTGTCACATCACATTCGCTTACGACACCCGATATCTATGTCTTTAAAACGTAAATTCGATTGTCCTCTAATCGACAAATTCAATGTAAAGAATAGATTTCATGAGACGTATTCCAACTATGGAAATCAAGCCACATACGATCTAGAAAATAAATTTCGATTTTTATAGAAATTACTGCTTTTTCTTTTGAAAAATTGAATTTTCCTTAGTCTTACGATTTGATAATTATCGGTTAAAAAATATATTTTCAAAATCCCTTGATCCATTATTTTAGGATGAGTTCAAAATATTTTTTATCTAAAAATTGACATATTTTACAAGCAAGATAAACAACGAAAAATAAATCAGATCATGATGTCATATATCCCGTTTTAATCTAATCGTTGCTCTAAATTGTTGATACAAAAGGCACTGGTTCTTAAAGACTTTTTCATTATGTTTTTAAAAAAAGAAAGACTCTATTATATCATAAATATCAAACCCGAAGTTGTTTTTAACTACAAGTTTTTCAAATTGTTCAATAAGAAGAGCTTATTTTCTAATCATATTAATTAACTCGGTTTTATTAACATTGTTCAAAGAGACAAATTTTGTTTCTAATTCCTTAATAAGGTTTTCTTGCTTTTCCTTGTTTTTAAGCAAAGGAAATTTTTTGGTTTCTAAAGTAACAAACTAGTTTTGTAAATGTTGAAGGTGTTGGGTTAAATCTTAAATGGTTTTTCCATAAGCATATTCTACGTTTTGGTTAGGAAAGTTTTGAGGTTTTATAAACAAAAGTTAGTCACAAATAATTAAATCATTTATAAAAATTTGCCTACTTAACCAATCTCTACAAAGTTTTTCTTCTAAATTATTGGTTAATGCTAAAAAAATTCCTCCATTTCATTGTCTAAGCTATATATACTAGAATTTTCACTCTCAAAATCTAATTCACTAATAATTTCTTCATCTTCGCTATCAATCTCATATTCTTTTATTAAATTAATTTTGACTTGAATTTTTCTATTTCTTTCGTTTGGAAATTTTTTAAGTTCAGGATATCTGTGTTTTATATGGCCTTCTGCCCACATAAATAGAATTCTTATATTGTTTTTTGCTATAATTGGTTCTTCTTCTTTATTCAATATTTTCCTGTGCTTTTCATATCTGCTCTTGCAAGGCTGCTCTCTTATAATAAGTTCTTCATTTTCTTCTTAAAGCTTGTTTATAGTTTTTAGGTTTTCTAGTACTTGGATTTTCAAATTCTTCTAATGTTGGATTTTCTCAAAATTACTGGGATGAACCAACAGATCAAGAAACTTAGATATAATGTGTAAAAATTATTTAGATGACCAAATAGTTACAAAACTTCATAAACAAATTTTAGTTAAAAAAAATTAGATATAGAAGTAATAAAACCAGTTTATAATAAAACTACGTATTATAGAAAGGAAGATAAAATAAATTAAAATGGATTGAACCAATGAAAATAAAATCAAGAAGAATTTGTAAATGTGAAAACAAAATTATTTAAACAAGGCCTTCAATGGAAAACAAAAATAGAACCTTCTAGTAGTTATTCACAACCAATACATGAATATGGAACAATTTTAGATATAGACAATACTCGTGATCTTAGAAAAACCATAGAAAATTGGGAACAATCTTTAAATTCTACTGGTGTAGTAGTAGTTGTGACGCCCTAAAACCTGGGAGTCCCGTTGACAACCCTTCAAAGCACAGAATACCTAGGTATCTCAATCCCAATGTAAAACCCGAGAAAATTTTAATTTTTCTAAAAAATGGCAAAAATAGTAAAAATTGCCAAAATGGTTCAGGGAAGCCTGAAAATTTTTCTAGATCTCAGATGACGAAAAGGACTTCACTGTTGGATTCGTCTCGATAAATCTAGTTACCCAAAAAATTTTCGTCAAATTCCGAGACAATTAGATTTTTCACAATTTTCAAGGTAACAGGAGTCTAGTGGCTCCCAGGGACGAGATTTTGATGAGAATCTTAGGAGTTAGGACATAGCTTAAGTAAAGTTCATTTAAAATAAATTGAACTTGAACCGGGACGAAATAAATTATTTCGAGGCAAAAACGGACCTGAATGATTAATGGACACATGGCGCAATGTAGGCCATGTCTCCCAACATAAGAATTAAGTTAGACAAAAATAAAGAAATAAATAAATAAAATCAGTTTTGGAGCAGAAAATGAGAAGATTTTCTACTGGAGGGAGAAAAGAAAACTCGTAGAGTGAGAGAGGGAGAGAAATGAGAAATGAAAAAAAAATCAAAACTTCTCTTTTCGATCCACGGAGTTCCGTCAGTCGGAATTCATCGGGCCAAGAATGAAAGTTCATCTACTCGACGAGGGCTACGTGTGGGTACCGAAAACACAGATTTTTTTCAAGATCATACTTAAGAGTTCGAAATCAGTTATTTTGGTTTGTGAAGTGTCCATGACTTCTAGAGTTTCTTCTATCCTCCAAGAGGTAGGGATTCCTCCTACTTTGGTTTATTTTCCATTCTAGGGGCAATTTGGTTGAGTTTTAATGCCATAAGGGGCTGTTTGGCCGTTTTTGCCCTAAGGGGTTGTTTGGTAAAATAATGGGTTATGGGAATAGTGCCTTGGTTTGACCCTTTATGATGTCCAGCTTTTGGGGTTGATTTTCGGTTAGAAAAAAGGGAGAATTTGGACTAGCATCTTTCATGAATTAGAAGCACTGAAATTGATGTTAGACTTAATCATCCGCATTAAACCTCAAAGCTGATGTGTTTGGCACATAGATCAAGGGTGATTAATTTTGTACTCTGATCGGGACTAATCATTCTACTAGACTGGGACAAATTTAATAATGTCCTGTGTTTGGTACAATGGCACAAATTATGAACTTTTATCCCACGCTTGGTACATACCGACTAAGGTGGTGTTTGTTTTTTTTTACTTCACGTCAATAGAATTTTTCGAGCTTAATACTAAATAAGTACTTAATACATTAAGATGTTGCTTGTTTTTTAACATTAGGTAGTGAGTGTGATATAAATCTGGACGGATTATTTTGGGTTCCCTATCCAAATTTCATCTTTAATGGTACCTGTTTAATTAATTTTAATCGGGTTTTGAATAGGTTTGCTTGTTTTCTCAAACTTATACTTGGGTTTAGGTATTGTTACTCTCTCAGAAACCCTAAAAAAATTAGAAATTTTCAAAAATGGCAAATGTTAATAAAAATAATAAATTGTCATAAGGGTTCGTAGAATCCTAGAAAATTCCTTTAGATCTCTGATGATGAAACGACCGCGCTGAGAATTGCCTCAATAAATCTAAAGTGACCTAGAAAAGTTTCTACGAATTATGAGACAAGCGAAATTTTCCGATTTTCCGGGTGATAAGCTGCTGATTCTGCATCTAGATTTGCTACAAAAAATCTCGAAAGTTAGGAAATGGTTTGGGCGAAGTCTAATGAAATAAAAGTGAACTCGAAAAGAAATAAATTGTTTTTGGGTAGAAATGTGTTCGAATGAAGAATATGAATCATAATCAAAATAATAATACAATAAGCCTACCAATATATTTTAAAATAATTTTGTTATTATTTTTTTGTTACTTTAATATAAGTATTAATTATTATTATTATTTGATAATATATTAGTTAATAAATTTTAGTTACATTAATTATTTTTTTGTAAAAACTATAAAATATTTCCTGACCTCTGCTTTAGTCCTAAGCAGACCCACTAATTTGGGGGTTAAAACCAAGACAAAATAACTCACCTTCACTAATTTTGTCCCCAGCTTTCTTTAGTCGGGCCCAAAGATCTACCGAAACGCCGCATTTCACTCATTAATTTTGTCCGTACTAGTCTAATCCCCCTCTGTCCCGCTTACCAAACATGGCCCTATAACCTAAGTTATGGTCCGTTTTCTGGGAATGCCAATGGCTGCCCTGTTTTGGCCGAACCTACCATCCAGATTTATGGGACTGATTTTCGGCTGGGAAAAAGTGAGAATTTGGACTAGTATCTTTCAAGGAACTTGTAGCTCTATCTAAGAACTTGATGTTAGGCTTTTGAATCACCCAAATCGGATTCTATAACTCGTTATGGTTCATTTTTGACCGATAATACTTAGGCTTTTAATGATTTGTGTCGTATTTTTGCCAAATTATCGGGTATATGATTGTAGTATATCATTGCTTGAATTGAGTGATATGCTTGGTTGAAATTGTGTGGAAGTCAAATTGTGTGTTCTAATGGTTTGGATTGTGATGTGTTTATGTATAAATAAGGTCATGGCTTGGTTATAGGCTATTTGTGGACATGGTATCACAATTAAGCCTAAAGTATAATGTAAGTCATCATGATTTGGCATGACTTGTAGATGTCAATATATGTGTGTATGAACATGTTAACATGTATTATGTGGTTTATTTTAAATTGTATGTTAATTGATATGATTGTCCAAATGATGCATCGGTATTATGCATGTATTAAAAATGTCCATATAGCACTCATCATATATATGGCATGGTATAGGCATGGAAATGACATAATTGTATTTCATATGTACTGGACATCGATGAATGGTGTACATGGTCATAATCATTCACGCTCTAGAGTGGGTGGTGAGCTTGGTACTTTGGACTACATCCAAGGGAGTCTCAAGAGTGCATTTCATAGCTTTGAATAAAGTTGTTATCAAGATCATCCAATGTTTCTAAATAAAGCCATATCATGATGTCCAATGAGTTTAAAAAAAGCTTTGAGCCAGATAAAGTTCATTGGGTGAAACACCAATGACAAGTTCTTACACTTGGCATAAACATTTATGAGGGAGTCGGTGAGGACTCATGTTAAAGGCATGGTGAGTGACACTTCATTCATGGCATGTAGGCATTCCAAAGTAGAAACTACATTTTACTTGGAATGTTTGATCAAGGTGAACATGGTGCATTGTACGTGCACTTAGCGGGAGGAGCCCCCTCAGAGTTTACTCCTATTTGGCACGGTCACCCCGTCGTAGGACCTCCACAAGGCACAGTGGAGTACAGTGACTGCTCACTCGAGGCTTCAGCTATAAAGCAAAGCCTGCTGTGGCTTTTGTAATTAATTTTTTGTAAAGAAGCTTGGAACAAAACTAGTTCTAAACTCTAGTATTTTGTGTAAAAAAATTGTAAAAATACTTTGAACAATCTTGTTCTAATTCTGTAATAATTAAAATAAAGGTTGTAATTAAACCCGAGATCATGGAAATTAGTCATGTATATTTTGTAGTGTGAATGAGTGGTTCCTGTTAGCCACTCACTCATAATTGACTTACAGGTCATCAGACATATTCGGGCCATGTTGCTGTGTTTTTTCAGACAAACAGCTGGTAGCTCCTGCATGTAGCCAGACTCCCGTCCAATTTTCAATAAATCATAGGTCTCCAAAAGGGACACAAGCAGGTGGTGTCGGGTTACCCACATCCTCGAAGCCTCCAGCGCCGATCGAGTTGTCACCAACCCAAGTTTTAAGGCGTCACAACAATACCACCATATCGCGTCCCATTCACTGGGTTCCATTCATGCTTATATATTTTAGAAAAATATACAAATTTATCAAGTTCATAAGAGTTCGAGTTACAACTCTCTTATATTACATATAAAATCTTTTTTTTTTTTTACAAAAAGGTTTCTTAAAGCCACAGTTCGGCTTTCTTCACACTCATTCCGATGAGAATCAACGCCTATACATAACCTACACTAAAAGTGATGTGCCCCAATCCTCGGTGTCTCATCGCAACCCGTCAACTCCGCTGAATATTAGTGATGTCGGTAATCCAGACACCATCATTTAAAACGCAGCCCCTTGTACCTGGGAGCCTACCCAAAATACAACTTGTCCTAACATTTTACAACCACCACACGGTCCTCATGCGCAGTAAATGACCACTCTCAGCCCACGATCAATACTACAAAATATGAACAACATATAACAATAATTCAAGAGTTATTACATTACTCTTAACCAAAATACATATCAAAATTTAGAGTTTTAATACATGTTATACAAATAATTACCAAAGCCACAATCCGCTTTAAACGCGGCCTCTAGTGAAAGCATCGTCCCTCGTACACTCCCGCACCTAAAATAATGATCCCTCGACAAGGTGAGCAATGCCCTGTAGTGATAATTTCCTACATTGGTTACTCCCCAACTAAGTGCACACGTCATGGCAAACAATCACACTCAAGCAAATACATGATCCTACTTGAATGTCTATATGCCTAACTTATGCCCTCGAGTCCCTCACCAACTCCTCACACATGCCTAAGCCAAAAGCGAGCAAAAATACATTTATTTAAAACAAAGTTTTATGCTCTTGAAAAACACAGACTACCGAGTTTCGTAAATATACTGGACTACCCTCCAAGGCGCGACTGTTAGATAATTTTTTTCAACAATCATGGGTCCGCTCCAAGATGAACCTGCTGACCACTCTCCAAGGCAATTCTTCGAAAAATCGTCCTTGAAATTCCTTTCACAATCGTTTTCATTTTTCTTTCAATTTCTTTCATGTCATGCACTCACACCTACCATCTAGGGTGCCCTGGCAAGATGGAATGCATTGTCATTTGAAACATCATGCTAATATATTTTACATGCATATATTAGCACAATTAACTCACATAAACCATGTTATTCAATTTACAACAATAACACCAAAATTAGCTCACATGGGCTAATTAACCAATCAAGCAATTCATTTTGAATTACCCAACTACACAACAAATCACGTGAACAGTGAAACCCTCGGGTCGGCACTGTTCACGGCCACACAAGTAAGGATTTCTTCACTCGGTTCAAAGATTTTGAGACCGATAACACAACCATCCAGACCTCAACAAATCCCCATCCATTAAATGGCTCTTAGCCAAAGAATAAACCAAGAAGGAAAATATCCCTACCTCATGGAGTTGTCGAACTCACAGCACCTGCGGCCCACGTAGCCCCCTTTTGCCGTGGCACCTTAGCTTGTCTGGTCGAGAACCGACGGTCCGAAAGCCGAGAAATCTAGAGATAAGTCACTCTTTCTCTCTCTAAAATCTGAAACCCACACCTACCGCACGTTTTTTGTTTTCAAATTGGAGAAGAAGAAGACTATTATTCTTTTGTCTTATTCATTTAATCTTTTTACTCAATTCCCATTGTGTCCTTTAGCTTGATTTTTGACACATGACTTAATGTAAGCCATTCATCTCCATCATCTCACTAATCATGCAACATAAAAAGTTACTACGAAGACATGTGCAGCTAACTCAATACATCACATGTCTTTCACAAGCCGTCATACGACACCCGACACCCAAAGGCCTTGAAAAACAAATTCGACCATCTCGACCTGACGCAGAATAGATTTCATGTAGATGATTCCAACGCGAAGTCCGCTTGTCATCAGAGATCTAGAAAATTTTCTAGATTTTTGGCCGAATTACCATTTTAATTTTCGTAAAATTAGAATTTTCCGGTTTTACATTCCCCTCCTTAAAGAATTTCGTCCCGAAATTCTGGACAATCACAACAAATCGCACGGCGTGCACTGCACTATGCCATGCACATGTAAACTAGTCATTTAAGTATTAAACGACTACAAACTACGTACTTCATCCCTAAACAAAGAGGATAGTGGCCCGCATCGTGTCCTCGCTCCCACATTGACTCCTCCACCCACCTGCCACCATAGCACCTCACTAGCCTCAATGTTTTGTGTCTCAAAACTGATCCGCCATCCATAATGCACACTGTCCCTCTCCTCGAAGGTCCCATCCGTGTCAACCCCAATCTCTCCCCAATCCACCACATGTCGGATCTCAGCGTACCGAGCATGGAGACGTGGAATACCGTGGACACCCGACATGTCGGGCTGGCAAAGCCAACCAAGATGCTACGTTGCCTAACCCTCTCGAAAGATCTTGAAGGGCCCAATAAACTTCTGGGCGATAGCTTCGTCGTGCTTGCCGAACCTCGACAACTCCTCCTTAGGCACTCACCTTCAAGAAGACGTGGATTCCAACCTCTAACTCTAAGGGTCGACGTCGCACACGCATAGCTCTTCTACCACCAGCCCCGAGAAGACACCGTCGTATCAAGCTCACCTTCTCCGAGGCGGCCTCAATCAAATCAGACCGTTGATGGAGCCTTTCCACCCTCGGTCCAACATATCCGTGATCCGTGATGGCCCCACACGCCCCATATGGTGCCATCCGTATACTCGCCCAATAACTATTGTTGTAGCGACTCCACCAAGGGCAAGAGCCTTCCCACTCTACCCTTATGATTCAGATCGCATGCCTCAAGCAAAGATGTCCTCTAACACCAGATAGTCCTCTGATCAATCATCTGTCTGCGGGCGGAAAGCTACACTCATGGTCACCACAGGCCCATAGCCTTAAACTCTTCCAAAAGTGCGCTGTAAACCCTGTCTCTATCCCGACACCATGGATACCCCAGACCCATGTACTCGACCATATCTCTCAAATATACAACACAGAGACCCTCCTTCAATGTGGGTGTCATCCACGACTAGAAAATGTGCCCACTTCGTGAGCCGGTCCACTATCACCCATATCGCATCATGTCCCCAGGTGTCTCGTGGAAAGTGTCAAAATCCATCGTGACGCGTCTCCACTTCCACTACCACCTCCACCTACCGGCAGTCCCGCCGTGGCCTCGTGCTTCAAATTTCTTAACTGGCCGACATCGGAACATCGTTTAACAAAGTCCTCACGTGTTTCTTCATCCCGCTCCAGCACACCGACGACGAAGATCCCACATCTTCGTACACTGGATGCACAAAGAAATCGAGCACAAATTTCCTAAGAATCTCCTCTTCAACGGCCAACCGGGGAACCACTAATTCGCCCTCTATAATCAAGACTACCATCCGCGCGGATGGTCCAAATTCCTTCACCTATACCGACCGTATCTCGGCCCCCCGATGGATTAATTATCTCCGCCCTACCCTGGGGACTAATCACTCTACTCAAAAGAGACATAGACACAACCTAACGCATTCTCGAGCCTCAAGCCAAATCGTAGCCCAAACTATCTCCACGCTTCCGAAAGATCCGCCACTCCCGAAGCCATACTAGCCAATGCTTCCCGTGACTTCCAACCGAAAGGTATCGGGCCACCACATTTGCCTTTGCACATCGTGGTGGTAATGCAAAGTGAAATCATAATCCCCAGAACTCCATCCATCCGCTATTTGCCTCATACTGGTGTCTCGCCACGTGAAAATATATTTTGTGAATTTTCAGGGTGAGTGGACCTCAAACTACTCACCATATAAATAGAATAAATCTTCTGGCGCTGACTACTGCTGCCAACCCATGTCGTATGTGGGGTAATTTCGCTCTATGATTCTGTTCCACGTGGAACCATAAGTTAGCTACCCTCCGGACAGATCAAACACATCTCAGCTCCCATCGGGAGACGACAATAAGACCGGTGGTAATCTACCGTCCGGACTATCAAGATAGGAGCAATAAAAATTCTTCAACTCGGAATGCCTCCTCGCATCGTCATCCCAATCAAACTCGAATTCCTCCCTTCCCGTCAATTCACATAAAAGCCGCTAATCGTGAGAAATCCTCAATGTGAATCTCCCGTAGCATCTACCAATACCAAGAAACGAAACCACGTGACATCTCGAAGACCGACTCGGGGCCTCCCAACTCATCACAAATCGACCTTCTCAAGGTCACCGACACTCCTTGATGTCGACACCACGTGTCCTAAAATCTCACCTCGAAAGACAAAACTCACTATCGAACTCAAGGTGATATCCGGTGATCTCTCAGCAATTGTAAACCATCCTCAAGTGATCCTCATGCCCCAATGACCGGGAGATCAAATGTCATCCACGGCTGACCATGACAAACTAATCCAGATAGGGTTGGAATACTCCTATACATGAGGTCTCATATGAACTACGCATCGTCAATCCAAAGGGCATCACCAGAACCAAAGTGCCCATACCGCGTCCCAAACGCTGTCTTGTGGATATCCGCCTCCTAACCCCTCGCCTTATGGTAACCAATGCGAAGGTTTATCTCGGAGTAGACTCGCACTCCTCTCAACTGATCAAACAAGTCATCAATCCTTGGCAATGGGTACCGATTCTTGATCGTAACCCTGTTCAACTATCGGTAGTCAATGCACAGTTGAAAGGTCTTGTCCTTCTTCTTCGCAAACAGAACCGGAGCTCCCCATGGTGAAGTGCTCGCCTAATGAACCCTTTGTCCAAGAGTCTGAGTTGACCTCGAGTCTTACAACTTCAACCGTGCCATCCCATGCGGAGTCATAGAGATGGCAAAGTACTGTGGTAACTCACACCAAGTCTACAACCCTCTCATGAGGTAACCTTGTGATCATCCGAAAAACATCCCGTACCTGCGCACTACTCGAGGTAGATCTAAGTCCGCCTCACCTCTCTTGTGGGCTCACTAGCCAACTCCGCCTGACCGGCCCATGACACCTGGACTCTACAATCGTTCCTGGGCAAAATATCATGCTCGCCCCCGAATACAACACGAGTACCGTCCACGTGTAGGAAGTAACCCTCCTCAAGCCACAATCGATGACCCACTCAGGTCGCCAACCAATCCATCCCCACGACGTCGAATCCCGACATGTCCATGACCCTCAGTCCACTATGAGTAGAACCCGAGATCTCTTAACTCGCAACCAAGACATATCAATTCCTATCCCGCCCTAATCCCCGAGAGAACTCACATACAAGGGCTCCTCCAAGGCCTCAACCCTAAGCCCAACTCTACTACAACCGATAAAGAATGAATGAATGCGAAGCACCATAATCAACACTCTTGCCCACAGCTAGATAGCAAAACGCACTCGTATGACTAGCCGACCGCGACTCGCCAGATGTGGACGGCAGACACGCCCAACCCCTCGACATTCCCCGCCCTCGCGGGCCCCGTCCCTCCGCTCACCCACAATCTAGCCTCTCTAGCCTGCCTGTGTAACGGGAGGTGCTTGTGCAGCTCCCTGAAACTGATACTAGCTCCTTTGGCCTGTACTGGGGTGTGGAGGAATATACTATATCCTCTCCTGTCCCACCGCTGACTGGGACTGCGTTGTCCCAAAACCCGGATCCCCGCCCGAGGCAATCCTCCTCATATGTCCGGGTCACGGCGCGGAAACATAATATCTGCCCCGCCCTACCGGGCAACCCTGGGCCGTCCTCGCATGGATAACCGGGGCCTGAACCCTCGGGAACCAAAGCCTTCTATTCTTTCGAACCGGAACAAGATCGATTCCTTCCTCTTGGGCATCAAACACCCATATCCTGGATGCCTCACATAACATCTACTTCTCCCTCTGTGGTCATAGTGGTCCTGACCTTAGAGTCCACTCCTCCTTTAACCATTAGAGGAGAATGTGCTTCTAAACGCTGGAGGTCGTTTGACCTGCCCTGGCTCACTATTGCACACGCCCCCAGGCGATACGGCGACCCGTAATCCCTACTAGCCTCGCACAAAGGTCTGCTAGTCAAATACAGGTGGTGCTTGACCAGTACCTCGTGTACGACCTCTACATCCTCTCCCACAACTAGCCATCTACATATGTCAAATTGCGAGTTAAGATTTAATGAAGTGTCTCTAAGGTGCAAACACAACCCTGAGACACTATTCACATACCGAAATTTTTTTTATTTTTTATTTTTTCATACACAACGTCCATGCATTCATAGGTAATGCAAGACAATAAGTTCATATATTAAATCATATGCAACAAAAAAAAATATTTTTATTTCATTTTATTTTATAAAATTCTATTTTTTTTTATTTTTTTATTTTATTTTTTTTTAAAACCTCGTGAACAATGCTCGTGAATGGTTGTTCATGACTATGATCCAAATGTGCTGACTCGTAATAGTGCACCGGAGTCAAAATCGGGTCGAGTGCACAAAGGCACACCCATGGCCCAAAGCACACACACGTGTCGCCAACGCACCGCGCCCGTGTTTAGCGCGATTAACGCCGCAGAAACAGGGCGCCAAGACCGGGCGCCGATCTCGCCGATCCTACCAGGTCGCAGGCGCAGTCATACCGCCACCGCCGTGATCGCAGTCAGCGCACGCGACGCCGCAGTTGTCGCAAGTCCCTCCGGCCACGTATACAAAACCGAGAAGCACCCAACTCTCGCCGCGCCACAGCGCGCCGTGGTCGCACGCTACGCCAATTCATATCGCAGCCTCATATTACACACAAAGTGTCGCCTACCACGATACAACATTTGTATCACGACTCCCCCGCTAGCCAAGCCGCATGCCCTTGCACACGGCCGGCCGTGTCGTAGCCCATGTCGTCAGGTCGCGGGGTCAGACGCAGGCCTCCCGTCGTGTCATGGCCTCTCGTCGCACGCCCCATCCTATGTCACGATACAATCCGCATCAGACGTGACTTAGATCGGAAAATGGGCAGCCCATCCAGCTTCTCGCTCTTCTCGCAAAAAAATTTCACTCATTTCATTTTTTTTTCACCTATTGGAAGACCACAAAAATATTTATTTTTTTTTTATTTTTTTTTCATTTTCCAGTAGGACCATATAAATTCATTAGAATTTATTTCATTTATTTTATTATTTTTTTTCATGTTTTACACACTGTAAAACATCAGGAAAAAAAATTCTCTTCAACATATTTTTTTTTTCATCTAATTCTAGACTATTTTGCCCAAAATTTCTCAAACTAACCTAAAACCTCAAACTTAGGGTTTTGTTTTCTCGCTCCTAATGTTCAACACTTTCTCCTATGCTACTCACCAAGCATTCAAAGCACACATCATACACAAAAATTCATGTTATACACACCATTCATCAAAATGCACAATGGATCATGATCTAACCTGCTTTCCACGAGCCCCAGGTACTGTGACATACCTAAGCTCGATACTGCCGTGGACGCCCAATCCCGGGGTGTTTCTTTGACAACCCGTCAACCCGCGGAATATTCGTGGATTGGGTAACCTAACACCACTCACGAAAATCGGGCAAAGTCTCCTTTGTACGGGGAGCTCTACCCAAAATACAACTTGTCCCAACATTTTACAACGACCACACCGGGTCCACATGCGAGTAAAATGGCCACTTGGGCCCATGCATCAATACTCACAAAATATATATCAACTATATAACAATAGTTCAAGAGTTATTACATTACTCTGAACCAAAACACATATCAAAATTTAGAGTTTTAATATATGTTATACAAATAATTACCAAATCCACAATCCGGCTTTCTTCTAAAACGCGACCTCCTATGAGCTCGTCTCCGTGACACTCCCGTACCTAAAATAATGATCCGACATGAGCAACGCCCAAAAGAGTTGATAATTTCAGCATGGGTTACTCCCCACCTAAGTGCACATGTCATGGCAAACAATCACACTCAAGCAAATACATGATCCTACTTAAATGTTTACATGCTCAATCCCATGTCTCGAGTCCTCACCGACTTCACAATACCTGGCCAAATGCGAGCAAATATACAGTTTTCAAAATAAAAGCTTTTTGTTCTTGAAAACACACTACCGAGTTTTGGTAAATATATTAGACTACCCTCCGAGGCGAATTGCTGGATAATTTTTCCGAACAGTCATGGGTCCGCCTTCGAGATGAACTGTTGAACCACTCTCCAAGGCAATTCTTCAAAAATCTTCTCAAATTCCTTCACAACCGTTTTCTATTTTTCTTTCAATTTCTTTTTCATGTCATGCACTCAATACCTACCATTTAGGGTGCCCCTTGCATATGGAATGCATTATGCCATCAAAATATTCATAATATATTTACATGCATATATTAACACAATTAACTCACATAAATAATGTTATTCAATTTACAACAATAACACCAAAATTAGCTCACATGGGATAATTAACCAATCAAGCAATTCATTTTGAATTACCCAACTACACAACAAATCACACAACAAATCACGTGAACAGTGAAACCCTCGGGTTGGCACTGTTCACGGCCACACATAAAGATTCACTTATTCAAAGATTTTCAGACCGATAACACGATAATCCGCACTCAACAAATTATCCATTAAAATACGTTTCAAATTAAAGAATGTCCAAGTAGGAAAATATCCCTACATCTTCGGGAGTCATTAACTCCACAAAATCGTGCCCACGCAGAAGCTCTTACCGCAGAACAACTTCTTGCTTTCTCTTGCTCTATCGAGAACCCACTACTCGAAGCCAGGAAATCTAGAGTAAGTCACTCTTTCTCTCTCTAAAACTCAAACCCACACCCCACATCGCTTTTGTTTTCTCAATGGAGAAGAAGAAGACTATTCTTCTTTGTCTTATTCATTTAATCTTTACTTAATTCCCATTGTTTTAGCTTGATTTTTAATGGTTTAATGTGCCATTCATCTCCATCATCTCACTAATCATGCAACATGTGTTACATGGGTACATGCAGTAGGTGACTCTTGTCACATCATATGTCTTTCACAAGCCGGCATACGGCACCCGACACATGGTGCCTCTAAAAACGTGAAATTCTTATTGTCTCGAAATTCGATGAAATTCGACATGGTAGCTAGATTTCACGACGCATTCCAACAAAGGAAGTCCGCTTCATTATCCAGATCTAGATAATTCTCGATTTTGGCCAAAATTACCATTTTACCCTTTTTAGAAAATTAGAATTTTCTGCCTACATGAAAGCAACTTACACGGGTGAGCAACTCAACAAGGATAACTCCTACAAGGGTTACTCCCCTCCTAAGTACACATGCAATGTCATGTTCACATATTAATACACACATCAACATTCCACTGAAGAATATGTCAATTCTACATGAAATCCTACATGCCATGAAATGAGATGAGACTCATCATACCCCATGTCCCGAGTCCTCACCGACTCCCTCACACATGCTTATGCCAAGTGTGAAAAACCATCATTCTCGACACATCCACGATCATTTTCAAACCAATTTCATTTGTTTATAAACCAAACTTTTGGATAATACATCACAATGATCATTTTATATTCAAAATCCAATTTCGTGTGTAGCGGATTTGCCTCAATCACAGGCCCACAAACCCGTACACTTTACAAATCTTTCACCGTTTGTGACTATGTCTAGCCATAATTGGCAGGTTTTTCACTCAAGGGGGGATCTATCCCTTCTTGCTAATACCCGGCACATATTTTCCGTCTCATGTCTAAAACCATGCGACTCTGTTGGACGTTGTCCCATTTAACCGAGCCTACCCAATTAAACACCAATGCAATGTCGATTCATTAATCATGCGCTCACACCCATTTAATGTGATGTCCCTATGCATATGCAATGCAATATGTCATTGCCTATTGAGCCATGTCCCATTGATGAATGCGATATGGACAATTTTATCAAAATGCATATCACGAATGCATCTTCGGGCAATTGTATCAAACATGCATATACTTCCTACATTAACTCATTCATGTCAATGTATCACATAAGCATATATCAACATCACATACAAATCATTACTTAGTCAAGTAATGAAGCACTTATCCCCTAGGCTAAATTACAACAAAACATGTCTACAAAATAGCCTACAACATGCCATGTAATGGCCATTTCATCAAACAAGCATGTCATGCCATTAAATCAGTACACTTGGTGTTATTATCAAAATTTTGGCAATGATGTGAGCACCAAATTCCGATCACTGGCATATGGCTAGATTATAGACTCAAATAGCTTTTCATAGAGTCCAAAAATGCTCAAATTGGAGTTCAGATGAGAAAGATATGGTTGTCCGAAGTTTGAGTACATCAGGAGCCACACTATTGCTCTGATCCACGTAATAGCGTGCCCGAGGGTTTATATTTTGGCAACCTCGTAAATGTAATTTTCAACCCAATTCACCCGTAGTACTCTTAAACTAGCCTACAACCCGTCCACACCATTAACATGGCACAACACACCTCCAAAATCAACCTAAAAACAATAGCCCAAAGGCTAGAAATAAAACCCAAAGAAGAATCCTCACTTTTGAAGTGTACTCGTCGACCCTCCTGACTTTACCCTTGGTCCAACAGTTCCTCAATCGTCTAACACCGACTTCCTCTTTCTCTCCTTTCTCCTTTCTTCCTCCTTTCCCTCTCTCTCTGCCTTTCTTCTCTTCCTTCCCGTCCCTCTTCCTTTTCTCCTCTTCTTCCTCTAATCCCAACCCAGTCTGAACGGCTATTTATACACACTTCAAACCCTCAAAGATAAGCTGGACACATGGCTTGTCATGTGTCACACACATGGCTTACCATGTGTAGAAGGACATGCATTTTGACACATGGCTTACCATGTGTCACTCACATGGCTTGCCATATGTCACCTGACACCCAATGCCTCGAAAAATATGAAATACCTACTGTCTCGAAATCCAACAAAATTCAATTGGGTAGCTAGATTTCGCGAAACGATTCCAACTGGGCCAGTTCGCTTTCATCATTCGAGATTCAGTACTTCAGGTTTTCAACCCGTATCATGCCAGCGGAATTTACTGCTTTGTCTCTTTGTAAAAAATCGCATTTTTCCCGAGTTTTACAGTAGCTTTCCAAAACCAACAAGAAATATATGAATATTGTAAAAGCACCCTTAGAGGAACTGTATTGCAATTCTTTAGGAACATGGAACAAGAAAACAATAGTTATTTTAAGGACGTTAAGAATAATTTTAGTATATTTGTGTTTATAAACCTTATAAAATTATATTTTTAAACAACCTAAGAAGACTTTAAATGAACCTAGACTATATCTTATAAGTTTGAACAAATTTAAAATTGTGTTACCTTTCTCGTATATAAAAGAATATGAACAAAAATTAGGAAATATAACTCTTGCTAAGATTGGATTAACAATTCGAATATTTGAATAAATACATATTAAAAATACAAGGACCAGAGGGAGTTAGGATTATGGAAATGAATTTTCAATCTTCAATATATAAAAACTCTCTCATAGGTAGTAGAGTAGAATTTGTAAAAAATTGGTTAGAAAAATGAATGTTTGAATATAGGAGAAATAAGTCAAATAAAAGAACAAGATTTAAATAGACAACTTTGTAGAAGATTAAAATGAGGAAAGATTGTCATATGGGTAATAATAATAATAATAATGATGATGATGATGATGATGATGATGAAAGAAAAATAAATAAATTTAGAACTCAATATGAATTATGTATCAAAACAAAATAACAATCTTTTTGTGTAGAACTCAATATGAATTATGTATCAAAACAAATTAACAATCTTTTTGTTTATTGGTTTTTTAAAATAAAAATGTTAGAAATTCCCATACAAAACACAAAACCACAAAAAATCAAGCCTTGTTAATCAAACACCAAATTTTATTCAAGGCCTAGATAAAGTTCAAATCCTAGCAATATCTAGATTTGCTCCAAACAATCATAAAGAGTCCCAAACCATATTAGGAGAATCCCCTATTAAAATTTTAAGTCAAAAAATAGACTTAAAGACACCCCAAACTATGCCAATTCAGAATACAACCTAGGCATGAAAACACTACTCATGAAAACTTAAAATTTGAATATAAAATCTTTAGTTAAAAGAATATTTCTCAAGGCACCACACTTAATGACAACACATGTAAAGCCTTGGGAATGCTCATCAAGAAGCCTATACATAAAATATTCACTCAAACTTTGAATACCAACCCACATAAGATCTTTAGTCTTTTTCAAGACATTACCAAAAATCAAGAGTCTAGTGAAAGGGATCCTTGTCTTTAGACAAAAAGTAATCTAGAGCTTGTAGCCCATAATAGTGAAAATAAATTTTTTTCATAAAATAGAAAAAGATCAAAATTTAAGAGATACCAAAATATGAGTTATTCTAACTTTAGGAATTCCTAAAAAATAATTTACCCATATGACAATCAAGGAAAAAGTAATTGTATACATATGAATAAGAGAAACTAAAGAGGAATTCTTTTGATGTTGCCCTTTTATGCTTAGATTACGCCGGAGTCTTCTCTTGAGGGTGATTGCACATTCCTGAAGAGACATTGTCATATTTTGTTCCAAAACTTTGTGAGTGTTGAGATAAAGCGTGGCGCCCCAAGCCCGGGTCCATTGACAACCCGTCGACCCACGAGGCTCGTGGATCTTAGAGATTGGCAGATACCACACCGTCGTGCCTTTTAGACCCATGATTTAAAAAAAATCGAATAGAGTCTCATTTGTACGGGGAGCTCTACCCAAAATACAACTTATATAAAAACCTGGCAACAGGGCCCAACATAATACAATGACCTCACGAGAATTAAACATGAGTGAAAGTGACCTAACCCGGGCCTCACCCATCTTATAAAACATACGGAGACTAATTACCGTAGTCCTCAAGAATTTAATTACAACACTTTTACAAATATCACATATTAGGACAAGGTTGTCCCAAAATATTTTACAATCCTTTTACACAAAATACAGCTAGAACTAGTTTTACCATTTCCAAGCTTCTTTACACAAATGAGTTACAAAGCCACAGAAACTCTGCCGCACTTACGTCCTCAAGTGAGCACCGTCGTCCTGCACGTTCCCTATACCTGAAAGGGGGGTCCCATAAAGGGTGAACTACGCTCAACAGAGTAAACTTCTACAAGGGCTACTCCCCACCTAAGTGCACATGCAATGTCATGTTCACACAATCAAACATTCTAAGTAAAATGCAGTTTCTACCTTTGGAATGCCTACATGCCTTTGAATGATGTCCTTCCACCATGCCTTTAACCCCAGTCCTCTGACTCCCTCGCATGCTTATGCCAAGTGTAAACACTTGTCATTGATTGTTTCACAATGACCCTTTATCCAAAACAAAAACTTTGTTTTAAAACTCATTGGACATCCTCAGATAAACGCTATTGAAGCCATTGGGCCGATCTCCGATAAACAACAGTCTCCGATAAATAACTTTATTCAAAAGCATTGGACAGTCTCCGATAAACAACTTTATTCAAAAGCATTTGACAGTCTCTAATAAACAGCTTTATTTAAAAGCATTGGACAATCTCCAATAAACCTCTTTATTCAAAAGCATTGGACAGTCTCCGATAAACAGCTTTATTCAAAGTTATGAAATGCACCTGTGAGACTCCATTGGAGCGTAGTTCGAGTGTCGAGCTCATCGCCCCATTCACCAGAATGATGAATGATTATGACCATATCTACGCTTTTCATTGTCGATGTCCCCATGAAATGCAATTATGTCATTCCATGCCTATACCATTCCATAGATATGATGAGTGCTATATGGACATTTCAAACCATGCATAAAACCCACGCATCATTTGGACAATCATATCAATTAACATAAAATTTCCAAATAACCCACACAATACATGTCAACATATTATACACACATATATTGACATCTACAAGTCACCACCAATCAAGCAATGACTTACATTATCCTCTAGGCCAAGTTGTGATGTATCATGTCCACAAATAGCCTACTACCAAACCATGCAATGGCCTTGCTCATACACATCACAACACAAGTCAATTCATTAGAACACACAAATTGACTTTCAAACAATTACCACCAAGTATATCACTCAATTTAAGCAATGATATGCTATAATCATAAAACCAATTGTGGCATAGAGATGCCCACACACACAAGCCATGAACCGACCACAAAACAGTCCACAAAATCAGTCTGAGACTGTCTAACACGGCTCTTTGAAAAGAGCATCAAAAAACCAAATATGTGAGTACTAAATGTCATTCACTAAAATATGGTTAGATTCTATACTCACAGACCTTTCCATAGAGTCCAAGAACACACGAATCGGAGTTCTAACGAGAAAGTTATGGTCGTCCGAAGTTGAACCTGGCGATTTCACATGAGGGTTGCGAAAATTTCGCAGGGTGTGCGCACACCATCCCAAATTTCGCTGTGAAATTGGGATCTCGCAGCCTTCTTAATTTCGCATGGTGCTTACGTCCTAATGCCTTTGAACCAATCCCGGTTCCGACCACCATACGATCCTGTTCCAGTTATGCAAAAGCCTTAAACGCCTGGACATAACCAATCTCAAACACCTCAAACACTTTCAGCATTTCTATCATTCATTGCTTGAAGACATTGATGATTCCCATGATGAGTATCGCATATCCAACACCATGGTGATAGATGTTCCAGTAAAAACAGACCATGTGCTCCTTTTTTAGTCTTAGAAACAATGCAACAATCTGCACTAGGCCATGTAGGGAAATTTTTTATCAGCTTTGAACATCCCAAAACTATGAACATAACACAATGAGAGTAGTCTTTATTCATTTTGAGCATTCAAAACCTAAAAATTTTTTCTTTCATCATTTTGAACAAACAATTCATGCTACAATCTTTGTTTGTAGTGTCTATTTCAGTCAAGTTATGAAAAACATATGGATACCCATTCATAAAATAGAAAGCATAAACAAACTATGATCAAAATGTATTGAACATATTGGTCAAATCTTCCTAATTCTCAATGCAAGATATGAAAAATGTCTTAACATGGATAAGAGCTCCAATCACTTGTGATTACAAAGCATATGAAAATTTCAATCAATTATGGACTATTTTCATAACTTTTAGATCTCAAAATCTTGAAGAAGTTTTTCAAAAAAAAATTTCCTAAATTTAATCATGGAATTTCTTTTCGAATTTTCATTGAAATTTTAACAGAAAGTACAAATCCAATAATGAAGTTGGGCTCAATTACAACTTAAACGGGGAAATATTTATTCACTTTCCTATGTTCAGTATATGTTGTTATTTAAATTAAATCCAAAATAGAGCCAATGATAGTACTTATAGATTAGGAAGGGAGAAGAGAGCAATCCTGAGATTGTGATGAGCAGTATATTGTAGACCCTTGAATTTACTTCTAAGCTAAAGACCAGTAGCATAGTCAAAAACTCCAATGGCATAAGAAGATAATTGGCAGTTAACATGAAGATAGAACCAAATTGTATCTGTAGACTTGAACGTCCTAAGGTACCTTGCAATGACGATTCCTACTAGAAACAGAATTCCCCAACTCACAGCATTCCCAAGTTGGTTTACAATTTTTCATTGTGGTAGTTAATATAATAGTTATGGTAGTAGATTCGATTATATTATGGTAGTAGTTTCGGTAGGTTATGGTTGTAGTTTAAGTAAACTATGTGTTATGCTATGTAAATGAGTTTTGTATTGAATGCATTTCATATCTTATACAGATTTATCACATAATAATGGAATTGTGTGACGCCCCAAAACTCGGGGTGTCTCGTTGACAACCCGTCAACCTGCGGAATACCTTTGTCTCATACCCAGAGACCCATACTAGAGTAAAATGGTCATATTGGCCCATACATCCATACTCACTAAAAATACATCAACTATATTACCATAGTTCAAGAGTTAATACATCACTCTTAATACAACATGTTTTAATTGCAATAATTCACACATGTTTTACAAAATGAAATCAAAGCCACAATGCGGCTTTCTTCTAAAAGCAGCGGCCTCTAGTGGCGTCGTCTTCTATACACTGCATGCCTTAAATAAGGATCCTCGGCAGGGGTGAGCAATGCCAGTAGTGATAATTTCTTACATGGGTTACTCGCCTAAGTGCATGTCATGCCAACCAATGACACTCAAGCAAATACATGATCCTACTTGAATGTCTACATGCCCAATCCATGTCTCAAGTCCTCACCATCTCCCTCACACATGCCTAAGCCAAATGCGAGCAAAATACAGTTTTCAAAACAAAAGTTTTTTGTTCTTGAAAACACACTCTGAGATTCAATTAAATATATTAGACTACCCTACGGCCAGTGCTGGATAATTTTCGAATGATCATGGGTCGCCTCTGAGATGAACTGTTAGACCACTTTCCAAGGCAATTCTTCGGAAAATCTTCCTTGAAATTCCTTCCACAACCGTTTTCATTTTTCTTTCAATTTCTTTCATGTCATGCACTCACACCTACCATCTAGGGTGCCCCGGTGCATATGGAATGCATTATGCCAATTCCAAAAAATTCATGCTAATATACTTCACATGTATATATTAACAAAAATTAATTCACAAAATTCATGTTATTCAATTCACAATCAATAACACCAAAATTAGCTCGCATGGGCTAATATGATCAAGCAATTCATTTTGAATCACCCAGCAACCACCAAGAACACTAACCAAGGACACAGAAAATTTGTCCCCACATCCAGTCCAAACTATCCCTACATACAACAACCTACAATAGCCTACAACATGTCATGCAATGGTCATGTTAAAACCCGGCTATTCACTTTGACACAACCAAGCAACCTACACACTCGGTGAAAAACATCAATTACAGAAAGATTATGATCACCCACTGCCCTCCACAGGAACATATATGGAATCTTGACTCAATGGGATTTCCATAGAGTCTAGTTTTACCTGAATCGAGGTCGGACGAAGAGTTATGACCTTCCAAAGTTAAGTCGCTGAATGAATAAATGTATTGCAGGCTAGCCTACGACCTGCTAGGTGCCCTTTCAGCCCGGCTCAAGTACTGATGTACTCCCGCCGGAATGGATGGAATCTTGACTCAATTATCTTTCCATAGAGTCCGACGTCACCACCCAAATCGAATCCCGGACGAAGGAATTTATGACCTTCGAAGTTGGAGGTCACATGAATAAGCTGACCCTACCGTAGCCTACCCTGACCCGGCACTAACCGGTCGGCACTAAGCGCTTAGATTTCAAATGTCATCCACAAACATGGATGAAATATTGACTCAATGGGCTTTCATAGAGTCGAACAGGAACCAGATTCGGACCCGAAAAAGTTTATGACCTTAGAAGTTCGAGGTCACACATGAATAGAAATTTCTGATTTAGCCTGCTCGACCTGCGGGTGCCCTTTTCGGCCAGCTCCAGTACCCAATGACCTCCATAGTCATATGGCTAGAATCTTGACTCAATTATCTTTCCATAGAGTCTAAGAACACTCGAATCAGAATTCGGACGAAGAAGTTATGACCTTCCGAAGTTGGAGGTCACACATGAATAGGCAGCCCTACCCGACTAGCCTACCCAACCAGCACTAACCGGCCAGCACTAACCGACATGATTTTCCAATGTCCTCCACAGGGACATGGATGAAATCTTGACTCAATGGTCTTTCCATAGAGTCTAAGAACACCCAAATCGGTCGGACCGAAGGGTTATATTGCTTTCGAATTTGGAAGTCGGTTATGAATAAGGCGGCCCTGCAGGCTAGCTACCCAACCCTGACACTAACCGGCCGGCACTAACCGGCCAGATTGCCCAATGTCCTCCACAAGGACATGGATGAAATCTTGACTCAATGGGATTTCCATAGAGTCCAAGAACACCTGAATCGAAATTCGGATGAAGAAGTTATGACCTT
This sequence comes from Tetrastigma voinierianum, assembly GCA_016808115.1. Classification (NCBI taxonomy): domain Eukaryota; kingdom Viridiplantae; phylum Streptophyta; class Magnoliopsida; order Vitales; family Vitaceae; genus Tetrastigma; species Tetrastigma voinierianum. The sequence continues at coordinate 6,161 of JAEQBH010004365.1, read as the reverse complement.
CCGAAGTTGGAGGTCACACATGAATAGGCGACCACACCCAGGCTGGCCACCCGACCCGGCCTTGCAGTAGGCACTAATCGGCCCAATTTCCCAATGTCCTCCATAGGGACATGGCTGCAATATTGACTCAATTTTATTTCCATAGAGTCTAAGAACACTCAAATAGAAGTTTGGACGCAGAAGTTATGACCTTCCGAAGTTGGAGGTCACACATGACTACAAGCTGACCTTGCAGGTAGCCCTCTGTACACCCCAATGCCGCACCGACCGGCTCCGGCTATCACGCACTACCCTCGAAGGCATGCGGATGGAAACTTGACTCAATGGGCTTTCCATAGAGTCCAATAACACCCAAATCAAAATTCGGACGAAAAAGTTATGACCTTTCGAAGTTGGAGGTCACATGAGATAACAACCCTGGGGTAGCCTGCCGACCGACACTAGCAGGACGGAACTAGCGGCTGGTGTGATGTCCTCCGCAAGGGGACATGGCTGCAATCGGCTCAATGTTGTTCTTTCCATAGAGTCTAAGAACACCCAAATCAGAAGTTGGACGAGAACATGACCTTCCAAAGTTGGAGTCACACATGACTAAGCGACCTTGCAGGCTAGCCTACCTTATACGATCAGAATGCCCGCTGTGGCCCGGCTCAGAGCATCAACGCCCTCCAAGGCATCTAGATGGAAACTTGACTCAATGGGCTTTCCATAGAGTCGAACACCCAGAATCGGAGGTCGGACTGAAGAAGTTATGACCAGAGTTGGAGGTCACACACATGGAATAGGCAGCCCTGCAGGCTAGCCTACCCAACCGTACTAACCGGTAGGCACTAAATAGAACCGATTGCCCAATGTCCTCCACAGGGACATGGATGAAATTTCAACTCAATGGGCTTTCCATAGAGTCCAAGAACACCCGAATCGAAGTTCGGACGAGAAAGTTATAACCCTCCGAGGTTGGAGATCATGCATGATCTAATGGATGAACCCCTTAGGGCTAGCTGAACCCATCAGGGTGACCCCATCAAGGTGAACCCATCAGGGAGCGGTGACCCGGCCCGAACAACCCTTCCATTAGACTACTCGAGGTGCGAGACCATAGCAAACTGCGAGGTCCGATTTGAAATTCAAAGCCTAACATCAAGTTCACGACTTGCTTCCACAATTTTGAAGGACTCACTACCAAAATCCCTTTATTTCCTACCCAAAAACAAGCTCTAAAATCTGGTTAATGTGTACTACCACAATATGCCAGCTTCCTATGGTTCAAAACACAACCAAACATTCCCCTTAGGGTAAGATAACCAACACCATTATTCATTTTAACTCTAACACATAAAAATGGCACACAAGGACAGTTACTTAGTCCCTAAATCGGAGTCCACTGGAATTTGTCTAGTAAGCCGGTCTCAGTCTCGGCTCACACTATCGAAGTCTTGGAGCAGTTCCTGCGGCCTCCACGACCTCCACGGCCCACATGCCATTTGAATGGCCCTTAAACAAGATTAAACCAAATAGGAAAACCCTTTACCTCTTGGATTTTGTCAAAACTCCCCAATTCCGGTCTCGATGCGAAGCTTCCCTTCTTAGTGGATCAACTGCTTCCTCTTTCGCTGGCAGTCGGTCCGTCGTCCAGGAAATTTAGAGAAGGTGGAGTCTCTCTCTCTAAAACTCTCTCTTTTTCTTCCTCTTTCTTTTATGCTCTTTTCTTTTCTCCCATCCCACTGCTTGGTCCAAGATGGGCTAAGAGTTTGTCCTTTCACTTGCCACATGTCCAATTTCTCATTGGCTCTTAGGATTTCCTTATCCTCTTATACATCTACCTGGATTTCCCTCTAATGACATGATGTCACATGTCACCTATAGCCCATACTTGAGCTCATTGTTTGACTTGCTCACGACTTGACATGTGTATCGGTATCTTTTGCACTGTCATGCGTCCTCTCGGTGCCTCGAAGAGCGTGAAATTCGAGTCTTTCGGGTCGACGAGTCGAGCGTGTTAGCTAGATTTCCTGGCTTGATTCCACGGTGAAGTCCGTTTCTTTGACCGAATTTTACCGTTCTACCCTTCCTCAGAAATATGGATTTTTCGGGGTTTCACAAATTGCAACTACTAGTAGCCGTATATGTACTGGTTTTTGTGATTTGTTGTATGGTTGTATATGTATTTTGTTATGATACTAGGTTTAGTATATTATAATAGAAGTAAAACCATGGAAATTGTAGAAGTAATAAAACCAAAAGAAAATGTAAAGGAATTAATAGAAGAAGTAACTCCTTACAAAAAACATCTAGTTCAAAGTCCTAAAATAACAAGATTTTTTAGCCAACATACCATAAGTTCGTTAGGAAATATAATATATTTAGATTTAATGTCTTCAAAAATAAAACAAAAACTCTTAAAAAATAAAAAAATCGATAAATACATGTGCATTTAGACAGCAATTTTAATAGGGATAATTGGACTTCACCGAAAAGAAATAGGAGCACTTGTAAATATTAACCTTTTAGATACTAGAAATAATTCAATAGAATGCTTTTAGCTAGTGCGAGTAAATATGAACCTTGAAGTATGCGATTATAGGTTGTATTCAATTTTGTATAGATCTTAGAGAATTTACTGAAAAAATAAAAATAACCATAAATACAAAAGGATATGATATGGAACTTGGCAGTAAAAACCTTAGTGTAGCTGTAGGATTTATTAGGAAAACTACAAATGCTTTAAGCTTAAAATGTATGATGGAATTCGATGACATAGTAAAAACCTTTTGGTAGTAAAGCTGTAAATATGATTGAAGCAAAAACCTTAGAAATAAACTATTTGTTAGGACGAGAATGGGAATTACCACAAATAAATAAACCAGAAACAAATACTTGACCTACGTAGTATATGAAAATAAGGATGGAAGTGCTTTAGTATAACTTTTGGAAATTACAAAACATAAATATAGAACCGAATTTGATAGTGAAACTAAATCTATACATGTTAATGTAATGTAAATATAGAAAGCGTAGAAAATTTATATAGAAACTTAGAATTGATTAATATAATGTTGAAGAATTTCAAATCCAAAATTACTAGATGAACCAATAGATCAGAAAACTTTATAGATATAATGTGTAAAAATTATTCGGATAATAAATAGTTACAAAACTTCGCAAACAAACTTAGTTAAAAAAAATTTAGATATAGAAGTAATGAACCAGTTTATAATAAAACCACAGATTATAAAAAAGAAGATAAAATAAATGAAATGACTGAAATCACAAAAGAACATGAAAAATAATTTGTAAATGTGAAAACATAAATATTTAAACAAGGCCCTCAATGGAAAACAAAAATAGAACCACTACACGAATACAGAACAATTTTAGATATAGATAATACTCGTGATCTTAGAAAAACTATAGAAAATTGGGAACAATCTTTAAATTCTAATGGTGTAGTAGTAGCTTTTCAAAACCAACAAGAAATATATGGATTTTGTAAAAGCACCCTTAGAGGCACTGTATTGCAATTCTTTTAGGAACATGGAACAAGAAAACAGTAATTATTTTCAAGAAGTTAAGAATAGTTTTAGTATATTTGTATTTATAAACCTTATAAAATTATATTTTTTAGGAATAACTGTTACTCAGATTTCAGACACTACTACCAAAGACTAAGTAAAGTCCTCGACAACGGCGCCAAAAACTTGTTAAGACCAAATGCTATATACAAATTTTAAAACACCATCATCAAAGGATTATTATCTAATCCCGGCAACGGCGCCAAAAACTTGTTCCTCGAAAGTTGTTTTGCATATTCAAATTATTGAGACCATTACTAGAAGACTAAAAATTAATCCCAGGTAAAGGCACCAAAAACTTGATACAAACCAAAAATACATTGTAAGCTCATAAGAAGAATAATTTTGTCACTAAATTCAATTAAAAATTTACTTTGGTCTTAAAAACTGCAAGTACACAGGTCGTACAAATAATAAAGTGGACCTATAAGTCCAGATATCGTTCCCGCAGAGATTGAAAGTAATTTAAACTTCAACTACCCCAACTACTCAAGTTCTACACTAATTGAACGCCTAGTTTAAATGAAAATTTAGTAACTTAATAAGAATTTAAATCACTAGAATCCTATAATTGACATAAAGGGAAAAAAAATTAAATCCTAAATGTAAACTGGACTGAACCAAATTATTGCTAGAAGTAAACACGGGATTTCAACTGGCACGTGAAATTGTCAATTCTTGCATCTTATTCTCATTCTATTTACCACAAATTTAGAATATGAATTTGTCCAGAAGGCAAGGTAGTATAGTTTAGATTCCTCCTCTAACCATACTTTTCATGAATAGAGGTTCATGAAGTATTTTAGTATGATTCTAATCAGTACTTGTAAATAGAATTTCTGCAGCCAAGATCACGGGTATTTTTATTTTCCAATACTTTATACCCATTTCTAATGATATAGAGATTTCTTGCTTCCCAGTGAGAGACAGCGCAAGATTACAACAAGAATGATGTCTCATCCTTAAGATCACGGAAGAGTTTTATCTTTCACTTAGGTAGATCTCATGCTAACAGGATCGAATCATTCTTCGGACAAGGAGATCTAATTGATTAAATTGATGTCACTCAACCCATTCTCAAGCCATGAGAAAATTGAGGTTATTTAAGTAACACCTAAAGCTCATTAGTTCTTCAATATTAGTCTAACATACCCCAAAATGCTTGGTCTAAGCTCTCGGGACTCTCCATATGTCGCTCAGAGGGCCTCACACGGAAATCGGCGTAAACAATGGTCCTTTCATGGGTAAGCTATAAAATTGGGAACAATTAATATCATGAACAACACCATTCAAATAAACTCAAAATTCAACTCAGGAAATTTTCTTCTCATTTTGCGGAAAATACCATAACTAACATCAGATCTTTCCTAGTGGAAGTTGTGTTCTCAGCGGATACGACGCCGTTGAAATGCGATCAAAGAAAATTTCCTTTGCAACTACAATCAATTAAAGAAATGATTTCCAACTTTTATCTGAAGTTCATTGAATTCAAACAGTAATCGTAAAGGAATTTCAGCATTAAATTTAAAATTCAAAACTTATAACAAATCATTGTTTCAGATCCAGTAACAAATCAAAATATCAAGCTAACTCTAATCTACGAAGAAAAAGAAAAAAATAAAAAATAAATAAAAGAAAAATATAATACAAAAGAGTCCTCGCTCCCGGGTACTCACGGTTCGTTCAATGCTAGCGAGTGCCTAAGCTTTCTGATCGTTTCTATTTATAGAGCCCTAAAAGTTTGGGCCCTAACTTCAATGCTTTTATGAATCCCTAAATTTTAGGCCCAGGTTGTCTTCTCAGTCGCGACCTAAAAGTTGTGTCGCGACAGAGTTTTGTGTTCTTTGTTGCAAGTCCTTATTGTAGGTATGCAGTTATCTGTCGCGACTTGAAGATCTAGTGCTCATTCTTGCTTGAGTTGCGATAGCATATTTTTGTTGCAACATTTTTCTTTCCTTCAATATGATAATTCTATCGTGACAAAGTTTTCTTTGTTGCGACAATATTCTATGCATTCCTCAAATAGTTATGTTGCAACATCGATAATCATTTCGCAACACGGTCTCAGTGCAGCTTCTACAAGTTAGTGTCGCGACCTTGCTCTTGTTCTTTGCTGGATTTCGGTCGCGGCCGGTGTTTTCTTGGTCTTGACAGTGATGATGAGCTGTTTCTTCAAATTGGTGTCGTGACCCAGCTTTTCTTATCGCGACAGCATTTCTAATCTGGTTCTTGTTGCAACACTATCTTGTACTATTGTCATCTCAGTCATGACCCAAAAGTGCATCCGCAGCGAGATTATCCTGGCATTTCCTTGTTGCAACTTCATTTATTATGTTACAACCTTGACTTTTGTGTTGGGTATGTTTTGTATGTCGCGACCCTAATATGTTTATGTCGCGACAACACTTGTCTGGATGGAGCATCTTTTCCTATCACGACCTAGTTTTCCTAGTCGCAACATAACTTTTCTTCTTTCAGCCTATCTTCGTGTCGCGACCTATATTTCCTGTCGCGACAGGACTTTTCTGTGTTCAGCTGATTTCTGTGTCGCGACCTGAAGATCTTTATCGCAACATCAAAACACTTTTA